>JAENPR010001150.1:0-207808 GCA_018135685.1 Themeda triandra | reverse complement strand
CGAGCCTCCACCTGATTGGTGGAGGCGGGGAGCCTCCGACCCACCCCCGGAGCTCGGCCGACCCACCCCTATGCTGTGGGGCTCCACTTCCAGGGTTTGCCTTCTCGGAGTCTTCTAGAGTATACAATTTTACCCGTTCGGTCTTTCTCTCTATGTAATCATGACATGTGGGCCTCCTTGGATGTTTTCCGATAATCCCCGCGAAAAACACATATTCACCAAAACTTGTGGAATTTGTCGGTTAAACCCTAAGTCTATGGTGGTGAACAGATTATACCCCTCTTTCTCTCTCTCGGTTGACATATAAAATTGATCATTAACAACCGTCAACAGTATCCCCCTGCGTGGGTGAAGTAGTTGCTAGATGCAGCTTGTTGTATGCTGCTTTCCTGAATTCTATCCCGTCTAAAACTGCTGAAAACCAAACTCTGTATTTCCGTTCGATGAATGGGAATGGGGTGTTTCCTCGCATCAAAAAAAAAACAGAAATTTCTAATCACGTTAATGGACCTGTAACGAAACTAAAACTTTGCAAAAAGAATGTATTGTCGATATATGTCAAGTGCGAAGGAGAAGTGTAACGGATTGTGTTGAGACTGAATTATAATATGATAAAACTCATTCGCGGTCTACTAATTCTAATTCGAGAGGCTCCGGAAAAGAGGAGAGGAGGGCCGAGGGCGATCTCGGCCCCAGCCCTTCTCCGCCACCGACGGCCATCCCAAGCCGCCGGCCCCTCCTCGCTCCCCTTCCCATCCGCTCTCCCCCCTCCCTGCTCCTCTGGGACCGCGGATCTGGGAGCGCAGTGGCGATCTCGACCTAGAGTCGCGGTCCTGGTGTCACCCGTCGAGCGATGCCGTGATCTCGATCGCCTCACGAGGACGTGGCCGAGTCGCGTCACCTGTGGAGTAGCGCGCTGCGTCGGCGATCGCCACTAACCACGTGCGGGGGGAAGTGCGGTCGCAGAGGAGGAAGAGGCCTGCTGGCCGGCGAACGAGCGCCTGGCGGTGGACCGTCGCGTCCTCTGCTGCGTCGCACACGCTACCCCCATCCCTGCCTCTTCGCATCTTCGTCGGGGTGGCTCGCCGGAGGCCAGATCCTGGTCGCCAGGCGCCAAATCCGCTCGTCCGCGCATGGATGCTGCTGGGTGGATGGTGCAGCCGTGATGGCGTCCTTGGATGCGCGGTGCTAGAGGCGCCCCGAGCGGGGCTGCAGGACTTCTTCTTGTTCGGTGCCCTCACCGGCCTTCTCCTATTGGTTGCCTCGTTGGCGTGCCGGATCTGAGCGCTGCAGGGTCGGATTTGTGCCCCCTCAGCCAAATCTGGGTGGTGCCGCTCATATGGCCGTCGGCCGGTGGTCAGGCCCCTGCGCTCCTGCTCGCAGCCATTGGCCGGTGCTGCTACTCCACGGAACTGCTCGTGGTGGTGGCCGGTGCTTCCGCGTCTGGGACATGCGTGTGGGCTCCCTTCGTCGTCTCCGGCCGTAGTGTTGTGGACTGGCCGGATCTGGCCAGGTTGACTTGGGTTTTACAGTGGCGATTTGATGCCCACTTTGGAGACGACAAGGGGTGGGGCAGTCGAGACTGCTCCTGCGGCTATGGTGTCACCCGTCGCACCCAAGGCTATGACATTGGCTGTTTCACTGGAGACAATGGGGGATCTCGCCGCACCCAATCAGCAGCTAGGGAGATCTGCTAGATCCCACATGCACACGGAGGCTACCGCGACTGAAGCCACTACTACTGTTGAAGCAAAGGAGGTGGCCGTCAAGATGTTGCGCCGTATACCAGGGCTGCAGCAATGGTGGATGAACATACCCTGCACAAGGCTGACCATTTGACGGCGAAAAGAACCTCGAACCCTCAGGTTATTTTCAAGGGAGCATATTGGTTATGCTTCTGGGCCCAGTTGCAGCATGATGAGAAAGCCAAGGACACCCTCTCGGTGATGAGCAAGAAATTATGCTTGCTTTAGAAATTTCAAATAGAGGGTGGAAGCAATTTTTTTCTGTAGTATCCTGGTTTATGTTTAAGACTCTGGCTTTCATTTCACCCAGTAATTCTCGATGTTGTAATAATTGGCTGTGTACATCCTTGGATGTAGAGGCCGGATATTTATTTATCTTTTATCTAAAAAACTGAATTATAATATGTATGTTTGCAAATACATATGCTATCCAGAAATGTATTGTCGACAAACTCTTCAATTAATAAATCATCAGAATGCTAGAACAAAAAAGAAATCGCACATAACTCAAGGATTCCTAGTTGTTTTTTAGGAGAAAAAAATCAGTACCCCCATGTATTTCACACACAACTTCTCGGACCATAGGAACACTCTTTGGGGACAAATTAACTGATAAAGTGCTCACGGATCAATCCTCGCTAGCCTTAATCTCCATCGACAACCATTCCTTCCTCAGATTCTTTGGTAACCGTAAGAGTGATCTAACCCGGCGGCAGTTGTCACTGCTAAGAATTCTATACACTTTTAGCTCATCATGATCTAAGCCATAGCTAGGTATATCTTGAAATGCCTCACAGATCTCTGATGCTTGCACAGAAGGCTCAACGAATGAAACATGTGGCCTCTTAACTCTCATTTGCTGCTCATCAACAATGTCTGGCAGTGGCCTCTCATTGCCCTTCTTCCTTGGTCCTATCAATGAACCATCACAACTACTTCGATAAGTATTGAAGAAATACGATACGTTGCTGGGGATCAGATGAGGATCTCGCTCGAGTAACGACTCATCTTCATGGTTTAACACCACGGAGTGTATTGTTTTGCTTCTGGTGTTGACCATTAGCAGATCTACCAACGTGTCTTCATAGTCGTCCCCATAGCCATTAAATGAGGGTTCGTGCAACCAGAAGCAAATGAGGTTAGGATTGTCCATGCTCACGATGGGGTGGTCAAGTGGGAAGAAACGGAGGCCCTTGTAGGAGTCGAGTGGCCAGAGCTCGCTGGCATCAACAATGCTATCCTTCACCCACTCCATGTCGTCGTCGTCATTGCTGATCCTCATTGTCCAGGTTTGGATTGTGTAGGCGTGAGAAGAACGTTCGCACCTGGATGCACCAGCACCACCACAGCAGAACCGGGGGAAGATGTTGACGAACTTGAGCGCATCACCACCAGCAGTGGCGCACACATTCCAGTTTGATTTGTTTCCCAATATGTTTTCCCTCGGGAGCGGTAGATACTGCAGCTTGGGTGTCTCCTCGAAAACGTCACAGAGCACCATGCCGAGCTTCCATAGGTCGACCCAGCAGAGTAGCCCGTCGCCAACAGGGACGACGCTGTCTGAGAACGAAGCATGTTCCCGAACTTCACTGGGGTCACGGAATCTGAGCTCCAGATGCCTGACGCTCCACACACCAGCACGGAACAAGGAGAGATCGGCGGCCTGCGTCAGCTCCAGCGTGCCCGGTTCCGGTGTCGCCGACGACACCATGTTGAGATACGCCACCACGAGTTCGTCCTCGCCACGGCTCACGAGGCCGGTGCCACGATGCCAGAGATTAAAAGGCGGGAGCAAAGACAGTGACGGCGGCCGCGGAGGATCCGCATCGGCGTTGCCTGCATTGTAGACAAAGTGGTCTTTCGTACAGCCATGCTGTACCATGATGAGCATGGAGTCGCCGTGCGCCGCGAGGACCATAGGTTCCCTCGCCTGGAGGCCGTCAGAAATCTGGAGGCAGACGGACGAAATTGCTGGGGGCTCGGCGAGGCGGAGGGAGATTTGGATCGGGAGGCCAGTACTGGTGAAGGCGGCCACCGATGTCTTGTTGGCGTCGCCGGACATCGAGCAACAGGAGCCCTGGGCCTCGATCTTCAACTTCTGCTCGAAGATCACCCACCGAGGGTAGGTCGTAGAGGACGGATCGGAGGGAGTTTGCGCCGCCGTTTGTGCTTCCATGGTCGCTGCCGTCGTCATCACCGCTGAACAGTTGTGTGCCCTAGCTATTTTGACCGTATGGTAGGGGAGAGAGGATCGGTGCGTCAATCGTACGGTGGGCTTGGGCTGCACATAGTAAGTATAAGTATATAAAAGGTGGGTCTGTTTTCCGTGTATTGCCAATGTAAGAGCATCTCCAAGGGCCTCTCCAAATAAGTTTTGCATTTGAGGTTATTTGCAAAGTCTCAAAATAGAATGCAAAGTCTAAAAAGATGCCATCTCCAACGGCCTTTGCAAAATTGGCTCTGCATTACTAAAAATAGAAGTCGGGTGCGAAAGAGGGAGGGGAGAATTCGGACGCGAGAGGAGAGGACGGCGTTTGGAGAGTCGAGCTCGCTCTCCATATATGCAAAACCGAACAAGAGAATTGCAAAACTTGCACAAATGCAAAAGTCATTTGGAGAACCGTTGGAGCCCTCTTTTTGAGGTTTTTTGCAAATTCATAAATGCATAACTCATTTGGAGAGGCCCTTGGAGATGCTCTAACCGACTTGCTTTGTAACCGACTAGTATTTGTACTGGTTCCAAAATAACCGACCTGTACTCATGTTCTCTTATGGGAAAAAAACAACAGTCAAACAATTTTCAATTTAATCAATTCCATTCATAAAAAATAATATATTTATGAGGGTGAACAGGTATATGAAACATACTTCCCTTATAAAATATGAAATATGCTTTTGATTTTAAATATATTTGGAGACATAATATTGATAATATATATTTTTTTAGATTGATTTACTCTACATTCTTGATTCCTGTGGTAGAAAGGTTAGAGCATCTCTAAGAGGTTCCAAAAAATAGTTTCGAAAATCATTGAGTTTTCCAAGTTGCAACAAAAAAACTGGGAGTGCTAACTAGAAACTTCTGCAACAGTTTCCAAAAAAATATCCCTAATATAACATGAAACATTTGGTCCCATGGGCCTTCACTGCAGAAGGCGACACCTTCCTCAATGTGAATGCTCACGTTCTAGTAGGCCAGTCGAATCGGCATGCATGATGAGCATAGAGTACCTTGCGGCTTTTTTTTTTCTTTTCCGGCAACAAATGATTTCATTTAAGCAGGAAGAAGCTGCAAGCAAAGTCTAACACACTGAATGTTTGTTCTAGACAGTGAGAGCACATACAACATATAGGCTCAAAAGCTTGAATCAGCACGAACAATGGTAGAGAAAGCCTGTCTAGCTAGCTAAGCCATGAGCCAGTGATCCTGGTTTCTGAATAATTGGGTCAAAGGTTTGATCCTCCAATCCGGCGGGTGATTTTTTTTTTTTGAGGAAACTGAAGGGGCCAAGGCCCCTGCAGAAATTTTATTGCAGGAAAAAGTAATGGTTATACAAGACAAAGTACAGAAAAAAGCAAAAGGGAAAGGGAAAACTAACAGAGGTCTAAGGAACTTTAAAAGAAGAAAACAAGATAAAAGCTAAGTAAAATTCTAAGAGAACTGGTTGATCCATTGTCTAAACTCTTGCAAGTGACCCGGTTTAACTCGTAGAGCAACCAGGTTTAGTTCATGGAGTAAAATAGCCTTGCAATCATTGATGGTCCACTGAACACCATTGAAAATTGCCTCATTCCTTGCTTTCCAAATTACCCAGCAGATCAAAACCACTGCCACCATAAAGAATTTGTTATGAAGCTGGATGTTGATAGCCTGTATATTTGCAAAAGTACTCTCTTCTGGCATGACTTGAATACCAAATGCCCCCCAGCAGTCTTGTGCAAATTGACATTGCCAGAACAGGTGTTCAACAGTTTCTTCTAATTGTGTCAAACAAATGGCACAGTTAAAGGACTCCAAGTGCATTTGCTTTCTTCTCAGAATATTCCTTGTGCTGAGTCTATCTTTAAGCAAGAGCCAAAAGAAGACTTTGTGCTTTGGCTGACAAGGAGATCTCCATAGAAATCTGAAAGCTTGATCTATAGGATCTGTATTGTTCATCAATCTTTTGTAAGAACTGGAAGATTTGAAAAAAGTGGCATTACCAGGTCCCAGCCATAGGTCATTGGAGTTCTCTTCAATAGTCAGGCTCTGCAAGGTTTCTTGAATGTCTAGGGCCTGATCATAGGCAATTTGTGATAAAGGCAGGGAGAACAGATTTATAAATGAAGAGGAGGTAGCAGCTTTATGAACTGAAATGTTCTTGTTTATAGCAAAGGAGAAGGCCTGAGGGTGCTGTTGTTCCAATTCCTGTTGATTCCACCGATCATACCACAGGAAGCAGGTGTCACCTTTGTTTATCTGAACATTCATCATTAGCTTGAAGTTTTCAAGCAGTTTAGTGATGTCTCGCCACCAGAAAGAACCTTTTTTGGTGGTACCTGGTAGTCTTCCATTTTTGTAGTGTTTTTCCCACACAATGTTCACCCAGGGGATGTCTTTCTTATTAAAGAACTTGTCTAGATTTTTCATTAGCAGAGCCTGATTCTGAGTTTCCAGACTAATGATCCCCAAACCACCATCAGCTTTTGATTGACAGACCATTTTCCAAGCTACCTTTGGGAAGTATCCTCCATTCACATTGTTGCCCCTCCATAGACAATTTTTCCTGTATTTGTCAATTTGCTTTATGACAGCTTTTGGTAACTCAAGGGTACACATGTAGAAGGTAGGAAGAGCACTGAGTACAGCATTTGTGATCTAGAGTCTTCCAGCTTGATTAAGCATAGAAGACACCCCTCCCAATCTTCTCTCACATTTATTAACCAAGGGCAAGAAGTCCACAATTCTTGGTTTTGTGGTTCCCAGGGGTAATCCCAAGTAAGTAAAGGGCATAGTGCCTTTGGCACATCCAAAAGTTCTTGCAAGCATGTCCCGCTTGTCTTCAGTTAAGTTGATTGGCAACATCACTGTCTTGCTGTAATTGACTTTGAGCCCAGTTGAGTCAGAAAAGTTCTGAAGAACAGCCTTCAAGAAGAAAAGTTGTCTTTGGTCACCTTCTAGAAATATCAGGGTGTCATCAGCGTATTGCACAATTGGGAAATCTACTTCAGATGAGATTGGGATTGGCAGATTGAGCAGACCCATTGTTTTGGCCTTGTTTACTAGAACTTGAAGAAAATCAGCTGCAAGCACAAACAACAGTGGAGACAGGGGGTCACCTTGTCTAACACCTCTTCTACAATGGATCTTTTTCCCAGGGTTTCCATTTAGAAGGACATGAGAAGTGCCAGAGGAGAAAATATTTTCCATCCATGAGATCCATTTCTCCCCAAAACCATGAGCTTCCATTATTTTTGTCATAGCTTGATGCTCCATTTTGTCAAAGGTCTTTTCAAAATCAATCTTGAGAATCACTATCTCTTTCTTTGAATGATGGCATAAATGGATGTATTCAAAGGCCCATCCCAAACAGTCTTGAATAGTTCTTGTTCTAATGAACCCATATTGGTTCCTATGGATCGAGGTATGATTGCAGCCTGAAACCTGTTTGCAAGCAGTTTGGTGATCATTTTGATAGAGCCATTCGTAAGAGAGATTGGCCTAAAGTCATTGACTGTTGTTGGAGGCTGACATTTTGGCACAAGAGTGATGAAAGAAGAGTTAATACTTTCCAGCAAAAGCATCATTGTTGTAAAAGGCTTGACAGAGGTTGTAATAGTCTTGCTTAATAATTGACCATGAAGCTTTGAAGAATTCATTATTGAAGCCATCCGGACCTGGGATTTATTATTTGGTAGAGCCCTAACAACCGCATCAATCTCATCATTTTGGAAAGGAGCTTCAAGGACCAAAAGATTGTCCTTTCTTTGAATTAAGGAGTGGAGGTTGATTGTAAAGCCAGTGAACTCAGAAATCCCCAATCTTTGCTTGAATTCTTCCTAGATAATGTTTTCCTTGGCTCTGTGATTATGGACAGTGACACCTTCTGAATTGACTAGTTCATTAATCAGGTTGTTTCTGTGTCTTAAGGTGGCATTAGCATGAAAGAATCTAGTGCCTCCATCTCCTAACTTGACCCAAGCCATGTTCCTCTCTGCTTCTAGTAAGTTTTTTGCTTGTCCAGCTTCTAGTAAATGGTTTTCCGAATCTTTTTGAAGTTCCATTCAGCTAAACCGAGATCCCTCCATTCACCAACGTTTCAATGAAAAGGAGTATTGTCCTTGTGTTAGCAATCACAGCTTTTCAAGCTTCTCATTGAAGCATGCCGATTCTCGAGAGCTTTTCTCGTAGATTTTAGTTTTGCAAGAATGATCTTTGCCTTGTCCTCTGATTGGCCGGAAGATTCCAGCTTTGATTCGAGATATCTTGGAAGCCAGGTAAGCTCAACCAAAAATTTTCAAATCTAAAAGTAAAACTTTTTGGGATAGCAGTTGAGATACTAACAATACATGGGCAATGATCGAGGGCAACATATTAAGAGCACTTACCGACATTGTTGGGTAAGTAATCTCCCAACTATTAGAGATGAAGACCCAATCAAGTTTTTCCATTAGGGGAGGGAACTGCATATTTGACCAAGTGAACTTTCTTCCCTATAATTGAACTTCATTCAAATCCAAGCCGACTTTTTGCGAGTTGAATCTGAACATATCATTTAGATCAGCTCCTTCTCTGTTTCTATCTTCAGCTTTCCTGCTAAAATTAAAGTCCCCCAGAAAAATCCAGTCTTTATCAGGTTCAATCTGAATGTTTTTGAACCAAATCTAGGAATTCAGCTTTGCCTTCGCATTGAACAAGGACCATAGATGCTAGTTAAGAACCACTTACCGTTGTCATGTCTAGAGCAGAATTCCGAGTCAAAGAGAAATTGTTTGACCCTTGATATGTGCCATTAAACATGGCACCTTCCGATGACCGAATACCACCGTAAGCCCCCACAGAGGGCAACAATTTAAAACAATCAAAAGATGCAGAAAATTGTTCGATGAAAGCCACCAAAGCTAGCTTTTTTTGTTTCCCGCAAGCAAATAATATCACGCTTTGCTTCAAGCACCTTATTTTTAATTGGATTCCATTTCCAGGAGGAGTTCAATCCTCTCACATTCCATGACATAACTTTCCATTGCCTGCTTGAACTATGATTCATAAAAACCAAGCAATAGAAATCAGAGGTGACAAATGCATAACAGATGTCATTACTGAGCTGAGCCACCACAAGACAGGGTAGGTAACAAGAATATCAAACCAACTGTAATAAAAATAGCCAATACTGGCCTTCCCACTAATTTCAAGCTTTGGTTTGAGCATGTCTTTAGAGGAGCTGAATACAAAAGTACTGCCAGATCTCTTACAAAAGCTGTCAATATATGACATGTTCTTAATAACAGATAACTGAAAGGAAAAGGACACAAATATCCTAGGTGCCGCTTGCTTCCTCATCCCGACCCTCACCGTCCTTTCCTCCCGATTTGCCGCGCATTGGCATTCTTCTTTGCGCGGTTAGCTTCGCTCTTTTGCCACCGGGCTGAGCTTGGTGCTGGCCTTGAGAAGCTTCTCCTCAGACAGGTCCTCCACATTGATACTGCAAAACTAAGAACCAAGGTTTCTTATTACTTCGGCAGACAGGGTCGGTGGCTCACAGGTTTGACATTTTTTTGTGGAGTGATCATGTTTGTATCCATTATTGTTTGCCTGAACTCGACTGCTTCTACGTACCTTGCTTTCCACCACAGGAGTTGCCCTTTTCTTGCCACGTTTGGAGGTTCCAGATGTTGCTCCCTGTTCAGGTAGTTGTGCTTCCTTTCCTAGCAGTTGTTCTCCAACCAAGGCCTCCTTGGTTTGTTCTATCAGAGAAGGGGTGAGTGCAGATTCAAGCAGACATGGATTGGAGCTAGAGGGGTCATCTTGTGAAAAGTTGGTACAGAGTAAGACTGAATCAGAGATCTCATTACCTTCAGTACTGGTTTCCTGCAAGATTTCCTTCCCTTTGTTGCCTTCAAGGACAGGCTCAGGACTCCGTGCATTCTCAGATCGAGCACCGCAATCTGAAATTTGCTTTTGGCTCTCTGTGGAACAGACAGAGATAAAGTACCTTGATTGATAGATAAGAGAACAGAAGCACCAGAAGTCAGCATACTCTTGGCCCAGTCAAAGCTCCCTGGTGACAACAAAAGCATTGAGAAGAAGGGAATCCAGGGCAAAGGAATGTTTATCCATGTACAGTTGGCAATACCTGAGCAAATGTTTTGGTTCCAAAATCTGACAGATTCAGCATCATCAGCAGCCTTACTGCTATTCTTTCCATCTGGAACAGCCTGATACTGAGCTTGTAATTGGGGAGCAAGCATTAAGCCCACCTGTAGTTCATTGTTCCGGTTATCGAAGGTGATCAACCTCTAGATTGTCAGGTAAAATCAGCTCCACATTCTCGTTTCAACAAATGGGGACAATGTTGTCCTGAACTTGATTAGCTTGGTTAGCTGCTTGAGCAAGCAAATTGAGCCCTTCATTTTGTGACTGGGGGTCAGCAAGAATCTGCTCTTCAACTACCATCAGATTGTCATCATTTTTTCAGGGTTTGGGAAGGGTTCAGCATCTCCTTGCTGAACCAGCTGATTAACTTGCTCTGCCTCCATGGGATTGATCATGAGCTGTTCATTTTCATTTTCATTCAGATTTGCTTCTGCTTCCATTGGATTGGGCAGAAACTCTTCTCCTTCAAGCCCTTCTGGGTCTTCTTCTACTCCCATAGGGTTAGGCATAAACTCCTCTTCCTCATTTACCTCCAGATTGTCCTCTTCTTCTAGAGGGTTGGGCAGAAACTCCACTTCCTCATTATCCCACTCATTCTGCATTTCCAACATTTCTTCATCATTCATCAGCTGATCCTCTGGTATCGCTTCAACCACCATGTTGATCAGATTAGCAGGTAGATGAGGCACATCCTGCTCTTGTTGGTTTATAAGCTGTAAAAGCAACAGGTCTTGAGGAGGTGGTGGGAGGATGACATTGTTGACAGCTTCCTCAACAATATTGTTGCCATCCAGGATATCATTTAGCTCCAGGAAGCGCTCCTGTGGCTGCACTGGATGGATGAGAACTTCCTGAAGATTTTCTTCTTCTTCTATCAGAGGGTTGTTAAGGTCTATTTTCATTGGTTGCTGGTTGAGATCAAGCAGCCAGGTTGTTGACCGGGTTGCCGCTTGTTCTTGTTGAGGAGCTCGCCGAGCTCGCTTCCGTGGCCAAGCACCCCATTCCTGGTTCTGATCAGCATTTGCTACAGCTTCCCAAGGGTTTTGGTTGTTTTGCCCCTGAACATTCTGCTCATCAACATCTGCCCCCTGACCATTCTGATCATTCTGACCAATCTGATCATTCTGACCATTGTTACCATTCTGATCTGGCTGCTGTTGCTGATCTTGGAGCTGTTGCTGCTGCTGGTGATGATTGAATGGCCCTGGTCCAAACTGTCCTAGACCATAGTAGGCAAAAGGTGCACCATTGCCAACAGGTTCCTCAGGAACTGGCTCTTCATCAGGTGGACCTTCTCCTAAAAGCCTTTGCTCAAGGATTTCACATTGCACTGTCCAAGATTCCCCCTCCATTCCTGGGGTTTCACAAAAAACTATAAAGTGGGGGACCTGATGAGCATCAGTCACTCTGGCCTTGATAATAGCTCTGACAATTCTACCATCATCTCTCTGCCAGTCCAGAAACTTTCCAAAAGACCCAATTGCATCTTGAAAAAAATCCTCTGATTGATAATCAACGGGGAAGTCCATCAACATGAGCCAAACTTCAGAGTTAAAGAGAGCTCTTCTCTAGTTTCACCCTTTGTTGTGCTCGACAAAGGTGAAATTAACATTATCAAAAGGAATTGGACTCTGCCTAATCAGCCTTGATCTATCCAACCCACGATCAAATCTAACATAAGCTTGCCCAAGACTTGTGGGTTGAACATCAATTATTCCAATGCTTCTTGCAGCACAAAATTCCCTAATCACTTCATCCACAGACTCGAAGTCAAGGACATTACCCAGTGGAGGATGGATGGTGACAATGGCCAGGTCTTCATTTCTTGGGAGTTGATCGGCAGGTTCTTCAGTCCTTGCGCTAACTCTTCTTGAAGCAACCGCCCTCAGCATGGTGGGGCGATTCTCGACGTCATGCCACACCATGTTGCTAGGCACAAAAGGCCTTGGATCAGCACGCTGGAATGCCATGTCTGGTGGAGGAGGAGGGAGCTCCTGAGCAGAGATGGCTCCGGCGATTGGAGGAGGGGAGCTGGAGGGTTCGATTGCAGAGTGGCACGGGTTTTCGGTGGGGTTATCAGTCTGGGGCGGTGGTATATAAGAGGTGCTACCAGGCACGGTGGAAACCGAAGGGTCAAGGGACCAGGCCAAGCGATCTAAGCCGCAAGGTTCATTAAGATCAGGCCTATCACGGCCCAAAGGTTCAATTGAATGGTTGAGGTTCCAAGGCACAATAATAGCCAGCCCAAATTGAAGGATTGGAGGAGTGGAGGGGCCAATGTGTGGAGATTTGAACCAGCTGCCCACATTAACTGCCGCCTGTTTTGCTTTGTCTGCTGCCTGTCGCACTTCAGCAGTCTGGTGGCCATGATCAACTTGTCTACGATTACCGTGGTGATTAACAGCACGATAACGGAATTTTGGAGCTTGGATGGCAGTCTTGGTTTGGGATAGGACCCACCATTGGGAGTTAAACCCGGACCAAAGCACGAGGCAGCAACATGCCCAAAATTGTGGCAGGCGTGACATCGGATAGGCCTGTTGCAAGTCTGTCTGTTGTGATTTGAATCAAGGCAACGGGAACAAGCAGGAGCTCTAATCTGACACAGGGTCAGTTCTGGGGCACGAGCATTGCCCAGGGGGATATAATTTGCTTCTGTAAGAACATGTTCAGCAGAGGAATGAAGAACTCGCCGATTGTTGCCAATGGGAACAGCATTGGCTTCAGTTAGCACATTGCTTCCAAGCGGGATAGCATTGGCCTCAGAAAGAACCCCACTTCCAATAGAGGTGGCATTAGCCCCTGTCAGGATTGGAGCAGGTTGAGGACGGCTGATGGTGCTGGGGTGTCGAGCAGCTTGAACGTAGGAAACAGGTCTAGGTTGTTTGGGCTTAGAAGCGTGCCAGGAATCAGACTCTTCTTGATTGAACAGGACTAGCTCCTGTTTCCAATCAGGACCTCCACCTCCCCAGATGTGAAAGTAAACAACATAATCAGCACAAGAAAAGCTAACCAAGCGTCTGATGTAAAGACCAACCTCCTTGGAGGCCACCGCGAATTTGAAAACACGATCGCTAAGGGTGGAGACTTTGAAGCAAAGGACAGAACCGCTAATGGTGGCCTGAAGAATGAGACCAACATTATGAGCTGAAAGCCTCAATTTGCTCCTACCAAAAGCAGCAACTAAGACGAAGGAATCAAGCAAGGAGGAGGAGACAGGTTTACCCAGAGAGTTCCAAATGTCTTTCTGAACAAGTTGCCCAGGAGCCAGAGAAAGGCCAATCGCAGCCATTATACTAGAGGGCTGAGAACACACCTGGTCGCTTGAAGAAGCAGAGGAGATGCTTGAGAAGGGAATCAACGTCACCCCATCAGCCCGGCCTGTTGATGCTTAGGTTGGTGAAGCAACAGCCATACAGGCAATTGAGGGAACAGGTGGAGGTCGTCGATGATGTAGCCGGGCAGAGGAAGTGTTCGGGGTCAGTGACGGGGAAGCAGGACCCAGCCGGCCATGTCGAAGAAGAGGCAACTTCGCAGCAACAGCGGCGTCACAGCCACGGCAGCAGCCGCGAAAGCTTCGAGGAGATGAGGCAATGTTGGCGGTGAAACGTAGCCAGCTTGTCCGCCGAGCTTGAAGCAGGCAGAGCTTGGGGACGAGGCTTCAGCGGCCAGCTCAATGAAGCAGCGCCGGCGGGCTGGAGGCGGCAGGGCGGCGGCGCCACGGCAGGGCGGCAGCGTCGCGGGGGCGGCGCCGCAGGGGAGCAGAGAGACATGCTAGCTTCGCAGTCCTACTCTGTGCTGCTTGGCACCTTGGTCCCAGCGGGTGATTTTGGTCCGATGTGTTGAGAAAGTGAGTGAAATCCTGACGTTTAGTAAGAAAGGTAGTGTTGTTGAAGTTTTGTCAGTCGTTGAGAGTCGAACTCAGGTCTACTAGGTGCTAGTTAGATGCTTTAACCACTAGGCTAGATGCCCTTTCACGCTGCGATGAATTCCAAGAAGAATATCAAACACAATAAACTCTCACGCTCTCGGAATTCGCTGATTTGGCCAGCGCTACTGGAGCCCTCATGATACATCGGGAGTGGTCCATATGGTGATCTCGACCGGTCCCATTGCCATGGCTGCGGGCTACAACTTCTGTTCCTATGGCTCTAGAACCATGTCGGCAGATGACGACAGTTGTCCCTAGCCACTTGGCAGGGACTCGCATGTTGACATGCTCACTAGTACAGATGAGGATGGCCAAGGGTGCATTAGCATGTCCCAACATTACCAACCGGAGGAGCAGTAGAACGGCACAAGTTATCGAGGAACATGGAGAGGGAAAGACTATCTGGAGCAGCGTGAAGCATATTAGCTCAAGAGTTATTACCAATTGGCAGTGGAAATTTCTAGTCACTTATATTGAACCTGTAGTGCAAAATGAAACTTCCAAAAATAATATATTGTCAATAATGCCAAGTGGGAACAAGTAACAGGCATTGTTTTGCAACTGAAATCTGAATTATAATTTCTATGTTCGTTCACTCGAACAACAATCCAAAATGAATATCACAAAGCATTGTGCTAATTAATCTTGAGATAAAACCAGTACGTCCCTGTACTTGACACACAACTTGATTTGTCGGATGATACAAAAAATCTTTGGGGATAATTTATGAAACTAAGTGATGATAGATCAATCTTCACAAGCCTTAATCTCCATCAACAACCAATCCTTCCTCGTATTCTTTGGTAACTTTATAAAAGATCTGAACCGGCGACAGTTGTCAAGGCCAAGAATTCTATATGCTTTTATTATCTGGTCATGATCCAAACCGAAGCTAGGTATCTCTTGAAATGCATCAAAGATTTCTGATGCTTGCAGCGAAGGCTCAGCGAAAAAAAGCAGGTTTTGTTGGATTCCTGCCATCGTCATCTTCTCTTGTTAGCTGCTCACCCATGATAACCGGCGGTGGTCTATCAGTGTCCTCCTGCCTTTCTCCAGTGAATGTAGGATCACTACGACTGGTTAGATTACAATTGAAGAAATATGATACCTTGCAAGGGACTAGGCCACATCCTCTACATGACAACCCATCTTCGTAGCTCAAAACCGAATGTATTATTTTGGTTCTCATGTTGACCATTAGCACATCTACCGTGTCTGTGTTGCGCCGGCAGCCATCCTGGAATAAGGGCTCCTGCAAACAGAAGCAGATGTGCTCAGGTTCATCTAAGCTCACGACAGGGTTGTTGAGTGGCAAGCACCGGAGGTGGCCCTTGTAGGAGTCGAGTTCCCAGAGCTCAGAGGAGTCGACAATGCCATCCTTCACCCACTCCAGATCGTTGTTGCCCATTGTCATCATCCAGGTTTGGATTGTGTAGGCGTGACAAGAACGTCTGCAGCTGGAAACACAAGCGGCTCCACAACAACAGCGGGAGAAGATGTTAACAAACTTTAGCGCAGCACCCCCAGCAGTGGCGCAAACGTTCCTGTTTGTTGACAGCCCCCATATGTTTTCCATAGGGAGCGGTAAATACTGCAGCCTAGTTGTCTCTTCATCAGACACGTCGCAGAGCAGGACGGCGAGAAGCCATTGGTGGACCCAGCAGAGCAGACCGTCGCTGACTGGGACGACGGCGTCCCAGAAGGAAAATCTTTTGGTACTACACTCGTGTTGCGGAACCTGATTTGCACATGATTGATTCTCCACTCACCAGAATAGAACAGGGAGAGGTTTGCCTCCCTCATCAGCTCCGGCGTGTCCGGTCCCTCCAACACCATCACGAGTTGAGCCACCACCACGACGTCCTCACCACAGCGCACGAGGCCGGTGGGATCACCGAGAGGCGATGGCGGGAGCAAAGACAGCGATGGTGGCCGTGGGGGGTCCACAGCGGCGGCGCCGGCGCTGTACACGAAGTGATCTGTCCTTCCGTGCAGTGAAACATCGATGAGCACGGAGTCGCCGTGCGCCGCGAGGACCGTAGAATGCCTTGCGTCAAGGTCGTCAGGAATCTGGAGGCAGACGCACGAAACTGCTGGGGGCTCCGCGAGGCGGAGCGAGACATGGATCAGGTGGCCGGTGCTGGTGCTGGCGGCCGCCTGTGTGTTGCTAGCACCGGACGTGGAGCAAGAGGTGCCCTCGTCCTCAATCTTCAAGAACTTCTCGATCTTCACATCCTTCTCCAGCATCACCCACCGTGGGTAGGCGGCGGCGGACGACCGATCGGAAGGAGGTTCCACCGTTTGTGCTTCCTTGGGCGCCGCCATCATCATGATCGCAGAACGGTTATTTGCCGTTTGCCCTAGGCCCCTAGCAATTCCGATCCGTATGGGTACTGGAGGATCGATGCGTTTTATGGTTGCGACGGAGTCCACATATAACATGACGCACCGTTTCGTTGGGAAAACAATGAAACCGAGTTGTACTCGATCTCGGGTCGCCCATGCTGCACTGATGCGGCATAGGGATACTTTACCTTCTCCAAAAAAATCAAGCATACGCCAATATTACATGAACTATCTATATCCAAAGAATTGATTTATATTTTAGCTCTTGTGAACAGCCAGATTTGCGTCCACGGACTTAAATTGTCTTATTATTGCTATATATTTACAGTCTTATAACTATATTTACAGTGAATTTGTCAGTGTAATTTTTTGGACAGAACAATGCAATCTGTATATAGCAGAAATATATGCCAAAATTCTCAAAAAAAAATTACAATTTTCCACTCATCGGAGAAATATATGGAATTGTTCACAAATGTGATCAAATTGCCAAAAAAGTATTACAAATTTTCAAAAAAAAGTTACAAATCTTCACAAGTCATAACGGACCAGAGGGGCCATGCCTCCGCATGCATCTTGGAAGGCCGCGCTGGGGACGCTGGTGCCCGTAGCAGTGAGCGGTTGCGGAGGAGCCGCCGATGGCCCACCGAGGACGGTGCTGGTTCCGGGAATGGCTGCACTCACCGCAAGGACGACTGTTGGGGGGAACAACCTCCGCTAGGACCCCCCTACTTAGCTCCGCGGCCCTAGCATGGGCCAAGACAGGCAAAGCTACTAAGCAACCACGGACGACCTTCACCGTCGTATGCCCTTTCATGGCGAAGGTCGTCAGGTCCGTCTTAGCGGTTCGGCGAAGGTACGTCATACCTCCGCAGTCGAGCTCTTCAAACCTCTTATAGCGCAGGTACTTGATGATTCGGAGGAGTCTCCCAAGACCTCCGCGATGAGCAGGGTCCCCGAAGACCTTCGAAGGAGGTATTCAGCCACCTAGCCCTATAGGCGGCAGAAGACCTCCGGACGACTGCTTGCAAGATGGACGCAAGGCGGCGCCGATGACCCGACGCGTGGTGGCACCGAGGGGCGACACGTGGAGTCCGGGGAGGCATGACACTTGGCGTCTTGGGATAGGATTAGAAGAAGGTGTATTTAATTTTACAATGTACAGTATTGCCCTTGTTGAGGCCCACTTGTAAGTGTGATCAAAGTCGAAACCCTATTGTAAAAAGCCATTTGACCCTTGGTATGGCCTATAAATACCAAGGGTATGGCAAGTGTAAGAGGGAGGGACCCTTGACATTTTTGGTCCCAATTAATGCAAAAACCCTAAAGGGGGCCCACTAGCTTTTGTCTGATTTGTGCAATTGTTTGGATCCCACACTCTGTTTGGGAAACCTTCGCCCTCCTCCTCCGGATCCCGGCGAAGGTTGGGGGGCAAGAGTTTGTACCAACAGTTGGCGCCGTCTGTGGGGTCCGAACAAAAGAAGCAAGCCATGGCTCCAAACATTAGTGAACTTTCCTCAGCACAGGGAACCAACGCGGATCCGACCCTTGCTGGCGGAGGTGTTGTACCGCCAAATCCTCTCCCAGAGCAACCTCCGATCGAGCAGTCGGCCAACCTGGCAGTTGATCCCAACCCAGACCAAGTTGCACCCGGAGGTCGGCAGCGAGCGTCGGTGGTCAGGGACATTATCATCCTGCCGCACCCACATACCTCCGGAGGTGGCATCGCCAATGGATCCACGACCGACAGCGAAGTTTCGGAAGAAGAAAAGTTGGCCAGGCATCTAGAACAGCTCCAAGAAAGCATCCTCGCTGGCAAAAGGCACGTAGAACAAATCAACAAGGAATCAAGAGCGGCAACCATCCGGCGCAGAACAGAGGAAGCAGAAGCAGAGCTTCGCCGCATCGAGCAAAGCATTAGAGCAGCTGAGGCAGATGCGGAGGTGAGAAACTACAGAGACCCGGCTCTTCCGGGGCATGCGCCAGTCGCACAACCTCCGATCGAGCAACAGCAAGACCCCCACCCACCACGCCCAGAACCGGACCTCCGCGCCAACATACTTTACCCGGCAGCCGCTGGCGGAGGTGTCCCAGAGCCAAGAGCAGCGCCGCGGGTCCCGCACTATGACTCCAAATCCCCCCTGTCATACGACCTTCAGATCACCGAGTGGCCCCAGGGCTTCGCCATGCAACATCTACCGCGGTATGATGGCACCTACGAGCCACGCCAATATCTAATGTCCTATGAAGCTGCTGTCTCAGCTGCCGGAGGTGACGAGGACATCATGGCCAAAGCCTTCGTGATCGTGGCGAGAGATATTGCTCAAACCTGGTACAGCAACCTCCGGCCAGGATCCATCAGATGTTGGGATGACCTTCGCGAGAGAATCTGCACAAACTTCAAAGGTGTCAGTCGGTCTGCGGCCAAGGCCACCGCTCTTCTCAATTGCAAACAAAGAGTCGATGAGCCATTACAAGATTGGTGGAAAAGATTCCTCAATACCAAGAATCGCACCCCCGGTATCACGGATGAAGTCATGATTTTGGCAGTGACAAGTTGCATCCAGCCGGGACCATGCTCATCGAAGCTGTCAAGAAGGGAACCGAGAACCATCGCTGAGTTATATGACATCATGGAAAAGCAAATCGAGCGGATAACAATGAACGTGTCAAGTCTCAGTCGTCCCAACCTCCGCAACGTCAACAAAGAGAGCGCAATCCGAACCCTCGCAATGAGTACCCCCGCATCGACATGGGAAACGTCAACGCTATCGATGGCAGCAACGATCAGCAAGCTCGGCAGCACCCTCGCCAGCCCAGACAACCCCCGCCACAAGTCGATAGAAGACCCGCCAACTCAGATCAGCAGAGACAGCAACCTCCGCAGCTGCATTATTGCCATTTCTGCGGAAAAGCCAGCGACCACTACACCAAGCAGTGCGTATGGTACATCAAGGGGCTTGAGTGCAGAGACGGCCAAGCCCCACCAGCTCCGCAGGTAGGAACAGTCAACCATACCCGCAGAGCAGCACCGAACCCCCGCAACCGCAACCAGGGATACAACCACAGCCATCGAGCTCAGCAACCCCCGTATCAGCAACCAATTTACTACCCTCAACCGCCCTTCGCTCAGGGTCAATATGCTCACAACCAACAGCAGCAATACTACCATCGCCAAGCACAACAAACAAGATGCTCGGCAACTTCAGCCAATCGCTCATCGACCCAAGCGCAAGCCTTACCTCCGCCACCACCTCTACCAGCACTACCTCCGCCACAACCAATTAAGGTTGAGGGAGAAGCACGGGAGCACGGATGGCGATCAACAATCCCACACTACCTACGGGGTCATCATGGCAATTTCCGGAGGTTCGGGGGGAGGATTATGGCAACAAAAGACAGCGCGAGAGCACTTTCGCCGGGTCAATCATGTCGCTGCGAAGGTCCTCACGAAATGATCACCGGTCGCACATTCCCTTGACCTTCAACGGCTCGATCTCAAGCTCAAGCAATACCCACATACCGATGCGATGGTCATAGAAATAAACATCGCAGTCGGGATAAAGACCAAAATCCTTGTGGACAATGGCGGCTCCGCCGACATCTTATTCACATCCACCTTCGATGGCATGAAGCTCGACGAAATAAACTTCAACCGGCGGGACAACCATTATTCGGATTCGGAGGCCGCGATTAGAGCAATCGGAAAAATCACTCTACCAAGATCCTTCGGCAACAAAACCATCGCCCGCACGAGCACATCACCTTCGACGTAGTTGATATCCCATACAACTACAACGCCATCTTCGGGAGGGGCACCATCAATCAGTTCAATGCTGCAATTCATCCTGGTTACCTCTGCGTGAAAATGCCAGCGCCCGGAGGTATCGTAGCCGTCTACGGAGACCAAAACACGGCCAGAATAGCGGAGCAAGCAGCCACTCCGGGCCAGAAAAATGTCCATTGCCTGCAGGAGAAGGAGCAGAGACAACAGCAAGAAGAAGAACGAAAGGGGCAACGAGAAGCAGAGCCGAAAATAGACGTAGCTTGGTTACCTTCGCGCGCGCAAATGGAGGAAGAAACAAAAAGATTCAGCTATTCCCGGATGATCCCGAAAAGAAAGTCATCATATCGGCTACGTTAGATACTGAATTTGAAGCTCAACTCATCCAGTTCCTCCGTGATAACAGCGATGCCTTCGCATGGTCGGCTTCGGACCTCGTCGGCGTAGACAGAAAACTCATCGAGCATCACCTAAATGTCAGCAAAGATCATCCTCCGATCAAACAAAAGCTCCGCAAAATGTCGGAAGAAAGGAAACAAGCCGCCAAAGCGGAGGTAGATCGGCTGCTAAAAGCGGAGGTTATTCGCGAGGTCAAATATCCAACCTGGCTCTCTAATGTGGTATTGGTACAAAAGAAGAACCTCAAGTGGCGAATGTGTGTTGATTTCACAAGTCTCAACAAGGCATGTCCAAAAGACTGCTTTCCATTACCCAGGATAAGCACCCTTGTGGACGCTGCTGCGGGTTGTGAGCTTTTGTCTCTGCTCGATTGCTTCTCCGGCTACCATCAAATTTGGATGAACAAGGACGACGAAGAAAAGACAAGCTTCATCACCCCCGATGGCACTTTCTGCTTCAGAAGAATGGCTGAGGGGCTCCGCAACGCAGGCCCAACCTTCGCCCGCATGACGGCGGAGGTCTTCAAAGATGATCCAACAGTCTCGGCTTATGTTGATGACATTGTGATCCAGAGCAAACTCAGAACCAACCATATAGCCGATCTGGCTAGAACCTTCGACAAGCTCAAAAAGGCGAAGCTCAAGCTCAACCCCGAGAAGTGCATCTTCGGAGTCAGCAAAGGGAAGCTTCTGGGATGTCTTGTCTCAGCTAGAGGAATCGAAGTCAATCCAACAAAAATAGACGCAATCGTCTCCATGTCACCTCCGGCGTCAAGGAAGTCCGCTCGGCGCGCTCGACCGGTCGGTTGGCTTCGCTTAGCGAGATTCATCTCGCGGTCCCGGAGAGGGGGTTGCCTTTCTTTGAAGTACTCAAAACCTGCGAACCTTTCAAGTGGGGCCCTGCCCAGCAGGCTGCCTTCGATAGTCTCAAGTAGTACTTGCTCAAGCTAACAACCCTCGCAAGCCCGGAACCTTCGGAACCGTTACTGCTATACGTCGCAGCTTCGCCTCACGCGGTCAGCGCCGTTTTGGTCAAAGAAACCCTCGAGGAACATCAAAGACGGCAGATTCCCGTCTATTACGTATCAGAGGTCCTCGAAGGTCCCAAGAAGCATTATTCAGAGCTCGAAAAGATCGCATATGCGGTGGTTATGGCTGCAAAAAGCTCAAGCACTATTTTCGCTCATCCCATCACAATACCCTCGCAGTCCCTTTGGACAACATCTTCGAAACCCGGAGGCAAGGGGGAATCGCCAAGTGGGCTTCGCAACTCGGCGATTACACGTTAACCTTCGTTGGCAGACACACGATTAAATCGCAAGCTCTAGCAGATTTCATTGCAGACTGGACCCTAGATCCTCACAACAAGGCAGAAGACATCGAACCTCCGTGGACAGTGCATGTGGACGGAGCATGGGGTGCACAAGGGGCCGGAATCGCAGCAATCCTAACTTCACCTTCGGGAGTCCAGCTCAGATACGCCGCAAGACTCGAGTTTCAATGCACCAACAACTCTGCTGAGTATGAAGCCATCCTTTTGGCCCTTGCGAAGCTTCGTGCCCTTTCTGTACGCCGGGCGATCATCCGGACCGATTCTCAGGTGATCGCAGGCCACATCGAGAAAACTTTCAAGGCAAAGGATCCGGAGCTACAGAAATACCTTCACACTGTTCGTAAAGCAGAAACTTTCTTCTTGGGCATCACCACAAAGTCCATCCCTCGCAGTGAGAACAGGGAGGCAGACGAAATAGCGAAGGCCGCAGCTCAATTAACTCCACTACCTCCGGACGTCTTCTTTGAGACCTTCGCAAAGACTCGCAATCGCCCGCAACACACCTCCAAGTGAGAATGGTCAACATCATATCCAAAAAGATTGGCGGGCCCCTATCATAGCTTACATCAAAGGGTTCTATGAACCCGAATCGAAGGAAGAAGAAAAAGAATGATCCAAAGAGCGCGAGGGTACAAAATTGAAGGTCGAACCCGTACAAGGCCTCGGTCACGCTCCGTGGCTAAAATGCGTCGCCACAAGCGAAGGTATCGCCATACTCAAAGAAATCCACCAGGGCATCTGTGGTTCGCACAATGGCCCATGGGCTCTAGTCGGAAAGGCATTCAGACAAGGGTTCTATTGGCCCACCGCTTTGTCCGACGCTTCCTTGCTGGTGCGACACTGCGAAGGTTGCTAGCGGGCCGCCAACCATTCAAACAGGCCCGGGGCTCCGACCACTTTGATCTGCCCGACATGGCCAATGCAGCGCTGGGCCATGGATTTGGTCGGACCCCTACCGACCGCTCCCGGGAAGCTCCGCTACGCGGTGGTAGCGGTGGAATACTTTACCAAGTGGATCGAAGCTCGGGCGCTCGCCACCATCACCTCCGCCACAGTACAAAAGTTCTTCTGGCAGCAAATCGTATGCCGCTTCGGCGTCCCGAGGGATCTCACAGTTGACAATGGAACCCAGTTTGACAGCTTCGCCTTCAAAGAATTTTGCTTCGAAATCGGCACTAAAATCCATTTTGCTTCAGTCAGACATCCGCAGTCCAATGGGCTAGTCGAAAGGGCCAATGCAATCATCCTGCAAGGAATCAAAAAGAACCTCACAGATAAGCCACTGGGCAAATGGGCGGAGGAACTCATCACTGTTATTTGGTCTCACAACACCTCCGATGGCAGAGCCACCGGTATCACTCCATTCAAGCTGCTCTATGGAGAAGAAGCCGTGCTCCCAGAAGAGCTCCGCCACGGGTCACCAAGAACTACCTCCGATCCCAACACTCAAGATGAAGCGCTCGACAAGGACCTACTTGAAGAAGTAAGGTGCAAAGCAAGCAACAACCTCCGCGGCTACCGGCCGAAACCCGAGAAGTGGAGAGACAAGAAGGTCTCACCACGTGACCTCCGCCAAGGAGATATGGTTTTGATCAGGAAGCAGAACGCGAAGATGGCAGGCAAGCTCCAAGACAAGTGGCTCGGCCCCTACATTATCACAAGCTCCGTAAGACAAGGCTCGTTCCACCTCCAGGATGCCGAAGGTCGCGAACTGCCGCACACATGGAACATCGACGACCTCCGCAAGTACTACCCTTAGTGTCTCACAAAGAACTATGTAATCTCTACCTCCGCATTATTTTTCCCTTTTTGTCCTTCGCATACATAGACTATCCTTGCACTCTTTTTCCTTATGTCACGGCATGAGGTTTTTTAACGAGGCAAGAAAATTATGTAATATAGCAGAAGACTTATTTCCCTGAGATTTGCATGTCAACCACCGCTGAAACGGACTAGGCTATGCCTTGCCCTCATCAGCAGCCGCTATAAATGCAGGGATTGCCTCGGGCCGACAGTCGACCCCAGTCGAAGGTCACCCCAAGGCAAACCAATCCGCAGACCACCGCCAATCGGGCCAGGGGCTGCGATGAAAGCAAACTCCATCTCGACCCCCGCAGAGGGCGAGGAGCGGAGCTATCAAATTCCGCAGACCCCCGCCAGTCGGGCCAGGGGCTGCGATGAAAGCAAACTCCACCTCGACCCCCGCAAAGGGCGAAGAGCGGAGCAATCAAATTCCGCACTCCCGCCGGTCGGGCCAGGGGATGCGATGAAAGCAAACTCCACCTCGACCCCCGCAAAGGGCGAGGAGCGGAGCAATCAAATTCCGCAGACCCCCGCCAGTCGGGCCAGGGGCTGCGATGAAAGCAAACTCCATCTCGACCCCCGCAGAGGGCGAGGAGCGGAGCTATCAAATTCCGCAGACCCCCGCCAGTCGGGCCAGGGGCTGCGATGAAAGCAAACTCCATCTCGACCCCCGCAGAGGGCGAGGAGCGGAGCTATCAAATTCCGCGCGGACCCCGCCCGGTCGGGCCAGGGGCTGCGATGAAAGCAAACTCCACCTCGACCCCCACAGAGGGCGAGGAGCGGAGCTATCAAATTCCGCAGACCCCCGCCAGTCAGGCCAGGGGCTGCAATAAAAGCAAACTCCACCTCGACCCCCGCAGAGGGCGAGGAGCGGAGGTACGATATCCGCCACCCAAACAAAAAGAGCTCCAAGGCATCGATCAACCTTACACCCAGCTCCTCAAAACTATCAGCATCCAGTTTTAAGTTCACACAAAAAGAACACCGCTACAACGCACCCGTTGCCCCAAAACCAAAGCCAGTGATACAGAGTTTCTCCCACATACAATCAATAGAGCTCAATCCCAAAACCTCTCCGTTCAACACTAAGTCTCAGCCCCTCACCCGCAGCCAGCACACCCTCATATATAGCCTTTACCCATTAAACCCTTGCCGTACAAACCAAAACAGCGAATTAAAAGCTTCGTACGCCCACCTAACTACTACACCTACCCCAAGGTACCTTACAATTCCCAAGCATTCAAACCAAATCACAAGCCTTTACATCAGCCCAACTCTAGTACCACCAAAACACGCTTATATAAGCAAGATCCAATAGCCAAAACAAAACACATCAAGCCATGTCCGACCATTAGCAAAAACCTATAGGAATGAAAGGAGCCAGGAAGGAGGGCTTAAGCCAGTGTTTGAGCCGAAGATCTTGATTCCGCGGTGTAGCCACTTTAGCACCGCTCCAGGCCAAAACAAGCCGCCGCAACCTCCGCGCCTAATTCCTCCGAAGGTCGGGAGAATGAAGCGCAATACCCTTACCACCCGCCACTTGCACACACCCTCCGACGCCCACCTCCGCGGCCAAACCCAGCAGCTTTATACAGTCACGCGCAAGGCCACAACTTGACATCTGGCACTGCACATACCATCGCTGGGAACCAAGGAAAAGCAGCACTAGAATCAAAGTCCAAGCAGGCAAATGCAAGCAAACTAGTGCTCGGTTTTAGACACTGCCCGCTCACAACTGCCGCGATGCAGCTATCCTCCGCGGCTCTACAACCTCCGGGAATACCTTAGCAACCAAGGTTCATCATCAGTCGGAACCTCCGGTGAAGAGGGCAGGAACCACCCCATAAAATAGCTGTTCCAAAGGCCAAACTGGCGCCATGTAAACACATGTAGGCTAAGTTCCGCTTACAGTTCGCGCAAAAGATCCTGTATCAACTAAATATAAGTCTTTGTAACTTTACTACCTCCGCAAAACTTGCGCGAGCTTCGCTTTTGAAAAG
This sequence comes from Themeda triandra, assembly GCA_018135685.1. NCBI lineage: Eukaryota > Viridiplantae > Streptophyta > Magnoliopsida > Poales > Poaceae > Themeda > Themeda triandra. Next base: position 182,115 of record JAENPR010001150.1, on the reverse strand, counting down.
TTGGGCGTCGCTGCGCTCTCATACAAAACCGCAAACATACGCGAGCCTCGCTTTTGAAAAGTTGGGCGTCGCTGCGCTCTTATACCTCCGCAAACATACGCGAGCCTCGCTTTTGAAAAGTTGAGCGTCGTTGCGCACCTATACCTCCACAAACATGCGCGAGCCTCGCTTTTGAAAAGTTGGGCGTCGCTGCGCTCTTATACCTCCGCAAACATACGCGAGCCTCGCTTTTGAAAAGTTGGGCGTCGCTGCGCTCTCATACAAAACCGCAAACATACGCGAGCCTCGCTTTTGAAAAGTTGGGCGTCGCTGCGCTCTTATACCTCCGCAAACATACGCGAGCCTCGCTTTTGAAAAGTTGAGCGTCGTTGCGCACCTATACCTCCGCAAACATGCGCGAGCCTCGCTTTTGAAAAGTTGGGCGCCGCTGCGCTTTACTACCTCCGCAAAACATGCGCGAGCCTCGCTTTTGAAAAGTTGGGCGCCGCTGCGCTTTTATACCTCCGCAAACATACGCGAGACTCGCTTTTGAAAAGTTGGGCGTCGCTGCGCTCTCATACAAAACCGCAAACATACGCGAGCCTCGCTTTTGAAAAGTTGGGCGTCGCTGCGCTCTCATACAAAACAGCAAACATACGCAAGCCTCGCTTTGAAAAGTTGGGCGTCGCTGCGCTCTTATACCTCCGCAAACATACGCGAGCCTCGCTTTTGAAAAGTTGAGCGTCGTTGCGCACCTATACCTCCGCAAACATGCGCGAGCCTCGCTTTTGAAAAGTTGGGCGCCGCTGCGCTTTACTACCTCCGCAAAACATGCGCGAGCCTCGCTTTTGAAAAGTTGGGCGCCGCTGCGCTTTTCTACCTCCGCAAAACATGCGCGAGCCTCGCTTTTGAAAAGTTGGGGGTCGCTACGCTTTACTACCTCCGCAAAACTTGCGCGAGTCTCGCTTTTGAAAAGTTGGGTGTCGCTGCGCTTTCACTACCTCCGAAAACTTACGCGAGCCTCGCTTTTGAAGAGTTGGGCGCCGCTGCGTTTCACTACCGCATTTCATTACCCCCGCGAACAAGCACAACTTTCATTAACAACAACAAGTTAAAAGTTTCCTTTACAAGTCACCTCCTCAGGCGACCATGAGGGTCAACATAATAATGCAACACTCGACCACGCTTCCGCCGAGATCGTGGTCGAGTCACCTCCGTAGCCATAGATTGCACGACCCCTTCCAACATGTCGTCAACAAGCTCCTCCGCAACCATGCCAACAAATTCCTCCACATCCGTGAAAATTATCTCACGGCCAGCAACATATTCGTCGTCCTCGTCATCGCTAATGACTACCACCTCCGGGGGAGGTTGCCGGTTCGCGTCGGTCTCATCGTCGCTGTCTTCAATAAGAATCGGGGCACTCCAAGAACCTCGCCAGCTTTTTACCACAAGAGGTAAGTCGCCTTCAAGCACCCTCGAGCGGAAACACCGCGGGCGATCACGCGTGTCTATCTCCACCGGTTCCACCTTCGGAATAAGCAATCCGCCATCACCTCCGGATTCCTCAGACCGCCTCCCACGGCCAGCGGTCCGGAGGAGTTGGCGCGATTTTTGAACTGACCGATCATACTTCGCTACTCTCCACCACCAAATCCTATCAAATTTTGCATGAGGATTTTTGCCCCTCAGATTAATCCAGTGGCTCCCGTCATGAAAAAATCTTGACGATTCAAAGATCGACGGAACCACATTAAAAATGGCAGCCCAAAATCCGAGGAACCTCGCGCGCGAAGGCACACGATCAGTGCTCGCCAAACCCCCGCCCTAACACACGAAACCAAACCCTCGCATAAAACAAGCGGAGATACCTAGGCAGAACGCCAAAACACCGATCAAATCTAAGAAGGAACAAGCCCGAAGGTAGCACCAATTAGCCAAACCGAGAAGCCTTATGGCTCAATGTATCTTACAAGCATCCAGAAAGCACACAACATAAATGGTTCAAGAAACGTTTCTCTCTAAGTCTCACCAAAAAGAAGACAAGCCCAACCAGCGATACTCTAAGCCTGGTCACCGGGGGTAACACCCAACTGTCCGTCTGCGGAGCCCTCCGGAGGTGGGTTGATCGCAGGGGCAGCACCAGACTCCTGCGCTCCCGTGTTCACGGGTCCCGGCGCCGAACCCCCGTCAGCGGACGTCCCGGTGGTCGTCATGGCGTTGCCTTACTCCGGAGATGGCAAATCCTGCGTCCCCTCAGCCGGCATGTCAATCTGCAAAAGTCAGAGAAGTTCCTTTAGAAATCAAAGCAACTCAATAATCTGAACAGTTATTCACGGATAAGAAAGCCATGTGACCCTTACCCCCGCAGCAACTTCAGCAACGATCTCGTACGCCAATCTCGTACCTCCGCAGACAGCGAACTTATCAAATGCCGCGTGGCCCACGGAGGCGACCATTGAGTCTTTCCTAGCTTCGCGGACCTCATCCACGGTGGGCCAGCGGAAGTCGGCGCCAATGATCTTGCGGGCATGCTTACTCCCCGCATCCCTAAGAGCACAGGCGTGGCCGAACCCCGCGAAAATCCCCGCCTCGATCACCGGTCAAAAAGGGCGTCAAATAGTTCAGCTCATTTTTCAGCCACTCCGCATAACCCTCGACGCTGGGTTCAGCGGGCAGATCGCTGGTGGGTGCCCCGCCAGTATGCGCCAGCTGCGCGTCGAAGGTCTGTTTGACCTCCGCCATACGGGACACTAGGGCGCGCATCAAGTCTGCTTCCCTCTCCTCCGCATCTATAGCGCGTTTCTCAAAGCGTCCCTTCTGACCCTCAGCGTCCTCCGCCCGTTTCTTCATATCTTCAAGATTTTTGTTGGCATTCCGAAGCTCCGTCCTCAGATCCACGCTCCGCGATACAGCAGCTTCGCAATCCTCATGGGCTTTCTTACGTGACTCGCGAAGCTTGTTCATATCAGTCTCATGAGAAGCTTGCTCCGCGAGGAGCTCTTGAACTCGCCTTTCGAGCTGACGGTTCTGTTTCTCCAGCTCCGCAATCCTTTTTTCGCCTCAGCCTCATCCTTCGAGCACCGCTGCCGTGAACCCCGCGCAAGCAAAATTGCTTCAATCATCTTTGCCTCAATATCAATCAAGTTGTTCTCAACCTTCTGACCCGCCAGCAACAGCTCCGCCTCGGGCACACTGACACGTCCAAAAGCAGGGACCAAAAACCTCCGCTCCGCATCGCTGCAGATCAACCGGCAATCGCGGAGGTCGGCACTAGTGTACAGGTGCGCCTTAGGGTCCACGACCCCCGCCGACTGGGCGAAGTAGGGCAAGGAACTCGGAGATGCTTCACCCAAACCCTTCTTCCCAGGCTCTGTATGGGGCGGAGGTACAGCTTCCTCCCCATTGACCCAGACATGGATCCCCTCATACTCCAGCGGCTCGTTGCGAGCGCCGGAGGAAGTCTCAGCATCCACCATAGCCAAATCTTGGTCTCCTCCTCTTTGTGGCTCCTCCGCCGCCTCCTTGACTGCAGCCTTTTGTTGGACCTCCGCAAGGACCTGCTGCTCGGGAACATGGGGCGAAGTGATATCCACATCCTCTTCCACCTTGTTGCCTGAACGACCCGAAGGAGACGAGCTGCCAGAAGACTTGTTGTCGCTGCTACTGCTGCTGCTACTGCTGCCGCTGCTGACACTCAAAACCGGAGGTGGTCTTGGCACCGCCAGCGGAGGTCGCTGAGCGACAGGGAGAACGTCCAGCGCTTCCTCCGTAGACACAGCAGAAGAGAAGGCCACGCCAGAACGAGTAGTGCCCGTTGACCCACCTCCGCGGCCGCCAGCCGACGTCCTCCGGATCTTCCCGCCCCCTCGACTACCTCCGCCGGCCAGGGCGGGGACGTCATCGCTAGCCGAGACCTCGGAGGTTTCCGAGGCCGCTTCTGTCGCCGGCCGCTTCTTAGCCCGCTTCGCTTCTCCTTCGCCGGGCGGCGGTTTCGGCCTCGCCCGGTACTTGACGCCAAGCGTGTCATAAACCCGATTCACCGGGTGACCCCTTCCATCTCCTCCTTCATCTTTCTCTGCTCCTCGGCGTCCACCTTCCCAACGAGCTCCAGCACCTCCGCTTCAACCACACCATGAATCTTCTTCAAAGCCTCCGCCTCGCTCGCAGCGGAGGAGAACTCCTCCGCCCAAACTGCATGGAGGTTCGGCAAATTCAAGTCCTTTAGAAATTCGTACCCCATAGCCGCATAAGATGACGGCCCTTCCTTCGCCAGGCTCGTCCAATCATGGTCGGCTTTCAGGGGCACGACCTTCGCGCAGTGGTACTCAGCGAAGACATCTCGCTGCGCCATACACCGAGAAAGGTCGCGCATGGCATCCTCGCAAAGCCGCGACCCTTGATCGGAAGCGGTGGTCACCTTCAGAGTATCCTTGCCCGGAAGCGGGCGAAGGCCGCCCACCAAGTCACGCCCCTCCGCGTCATCCAAACGGTAGTAGAACCATTTGTTAAGCCATCCTTCCCACTTGTTCTTCTGGGCCTGCACCGGAACCTTCGCGTTGTTCCGACGGCGGAACGTAAGAACCCCGAATTGACTGTCCTCCGTCACCGTTTGGTCGCCGGTGGTCACCGTCTTCGTCTTCCTCTGCACATGCATGCTGTGCACCTTCGCGAAGCCCTCCACAGTCGGCTCCACCCCTTGCGAGTGGCACCCCCACACAAACGCGCAAAGCTTCGGGAAGCTGTTGGGCGTCAGGTGATGGAACCGGACGCCGAACTTCCGCAGCCCCCCGACCAACGGGTGAGGCGGAAACCGGAGCCCCGCTTCAAAGAAAGCTTCAAAGACAACCACCTGGTTGTCGTCGTGGTGCGGCGTCGACACCACCGGGAGCCATCGCCCTGCTCCTCTCCAGCCAACCTCTGGCAGCAAACCTATCGAGATCCCCCGCCGCCACAGAACTAGCTCCGATCTCATAAACAGGGACGGTGCTAACAGTGCCCATAGCGTCAGTCCCCTTCGCCTCAGACCCCTTCGCCATCAAATGAGTACCTCCGCTCCCACAGACAACCTCTACTCCCCCTCTGAGTACCTCCGCTCTCTCAGACAACCTCCGACTTCCTGATGCCTCTCACCCCGCACGAGTCTACAACCTCCGGGTCTGAACAAGTGAAAGTAAACTGGCAGCGGAAACAAAGGCACGGTAGCAGGTAAAAAAGTGTCTCTTTCAACCCACCATGACTATTTATAAGCCGGGGGGTTTCACCGCGGTAAAGGGCGGCACCAATCTTGAGGATCCGACGATCCAGCGGTGGGTAAAGCGCCACGCAAACCCTAACTGTCCCGTCGCCGCCACGGCTGGGAAGCCCAGTCCGGCCCATTATCGATTAAAATAAAGCACAACTGGGCCCAGCTAAAACGGGCCGCGAGCAACGGTTGGGCGTCGCTGCGAAGGTGGACCTCAGGCCACACGCCATCGGACCATTCCCCCTCTTTTCTTAAGGGCGTTGCTCCGACCCCGCCAGCCGGGCCGAACCATCGTGGGGCTACTGTTGGGGGGAACAACCTCCGCTAGGACCCCCTACTTAGCTCCGCGGCCCTAGCATGGGCCAAGACAGTAAAGCTACTAAGCAACCATGGACGACCTTCGCCGTCGTATGCCCTTTCATGGCAAAGGTCGTCGGAGTCCGTCTTAGCGGTTCAAATAAGGTACGTCATACCTCCGCGAGCCGAGCTCTTCAAACCTCTTATAGCGCAGGTACTTGATGATTCGGAGGAGTCTCCCAAGACCTCCGCGATGAGCAGGGTCCCCGAAGACCTTCGAAGGAGGTATTCAGCCACCTAGCCCTATAGGCGGCGGAAGACCTCCGGACGACTGCTTGCTAGATGGACGCAAGGCGGCGCCGATGACCCGACGCGTGGTGGCACCAGAGGGCGACACGTGGAGTCCGGGGAGGCATGACACTTGGCGTCTTGGGATAGGATTAGAAGAAGGTGTATTTAATTTTACAATGTACAAGATTGCCCTTGTTGAGGCCCACTTGTAAGTGTGATCAAAGTCGAAACCCTATTGTAAAAAGCCATTTGACCCTTGGTATGGCCTATAAATACCAAGGGTATGGCAAGTGTAAGAGGGAGGGACCCTTGACATTTTTGGTCCCAATTAATGCAAAAACCCTAAAGGGGGCCCACTAGCTTTTGTCTGACTTGTGCAATTGTTTGGATCCCACACTCTGTTTGGGAAACCTTCGCCCTCCTCCTCCGGATCCCGGCGAAGGTTGGGGGGCAAGAGTTTGTACCAACAACGACAATCCTTTACGGCCACGCTCGTGCCTGCACCGGACAAGCGGCGGCGGCGGCGGCAGTGTGGGGTGATGGCATAGGAAGCCTGGGGCAGCGCCATTGTAGGAATGAAGGTGCACACGTACCATGCGTCAGATTAGATGAATAAAAATCCGGTTGATTCCAGGCAAGAAAATACCCGGTTGTCAAATAGCAATTCCGACAGTAAATTCATGATAGGTACATATACACTTAAACCATTTTAACGGGACTACAAGAGATGAGGCCTTCTATGACAATTAAGAGTTCATCTCTTGTCATAGAATCATCATGACAATTTTTTTGACAATTTTTTATATGTGACAATTACAATTGTCATAGATCACAAATTGTCACAAGAATAGCTTGTAATTGTCATAGAAGGTCTTTTCTGACAGGGACTCTATGACAAGAGATGAAGTTCTAAATGTCATAGAAGGCACGGTAGCTACATGAACGAAGCATAAAAATTCTTACATGTTGTTACCACTTACCAGGAAGTTAATAATCAGATATGTGTAAAAAGAATTGGAGATTTATGACCAACTGTGTAATAGTCACCAACTATTATTTATGTATTAAGTTGAGCTATTGGTATAAGTAACATTTATAGACACTAAAATATCATATGAAAACAATACATTTACATCAATAGCTCTAAGCATCAGTGCAAAACTAAAAGGCTTGAAAGAATGGACAACTAAAACCCAGTAGGACAAAATTCTTTTCAACTTACAATTCCTTCAAAATGATCGAAGCATTGTATGTATGGAACACTATCCTTCAGGGGAGCGTTAAGCCTAGCTGTATTAATCTTATAAAAGATGTCTTAAGTTCTCTCTTACAAGACTGGAAGTGAATGTTTGATGGAAGATGTAGAAGAAATTTGAAAATGAAGGGGAGAAAAAGAGAATTATGTGACAGTGATGCCTACACAAAAACCCTTATAAATGGCCTTGTAAGTACAAGGTCTTCGATCTATATTGTTGTTCGGCATCAGACTCCATAGCTGCTTAATCTCTTGTGGATCTGGACCCTTCTCTTCGCCCATAAGCCAACCACAACAACCAACTAAGACATCCAAGAGCATGGCCAGAAACGTTAGCAGCACAAGCATGTTGGATATCTCACTTCTGAACAACCTGTAACCATGTTTGAAATTCCATACCGACGTATTCTCCACCAGGAATTTTAAAACTAATAAAAAAATAAAATCCAAGATAGCAGAATCATCAAATATTAAATATGAGTTGACTAATTGAAGATCCATCATATCACATTCATCTTCACCAATGTAGTCCCCAAATACATGGTTCTCCATATGACATGCATATACGTTTCTTACAATTTTGCACCAAGTCATAAAACACAATTACATACATCGCAGCATATATATCCATTGCACCATGTCAAAAAAGATACATGATAGAGCTTTTGCAGTACACAATCACTTTGACAGACTTATTAACCAAAATGAGATGCATGGATCCAACAATAGGTTCTTGCACCGCCAACGAGTCAAGTCCACAAGTTCTTCCAGAAACTCGGAAAACAAATGAAATACTTAGATCCAAATGCAGTAGTTGCGCAGAAGTTGTCATTCCATTCATTCGTAAACAGCTAGTAGCGCCCAAACACTACCTGAAAAATAAAATTAACATCAATCTCTTAATCAACTGGAATTGAAACTGCAGGGTATGTCCTAACCTAAATTGATTGAAAGTAGTACAATAACCAGGAACTGCAGGTTCATGTCACAGCTATTTGCTATCACAGATAGCAGTGAAATCAATTTTGTTGATAATTTTAGGCATGTTGGCAGTAGTCGCCAGTATTCTTAAAAAATTGCTATCATCTAAATCTCAGCTATTTGCAGTGTGAGAAGCATCAGTATAAGGAGAAGCAGGGCGGCGGCTGAGGAGCTCGGTGGAGGATAAGGATTTGTGGGAAATTTGATAGAGGGAGGGAAGAAGGGAGCAAGATTGGAATTTTGCGTAACAAACCCTAGTCACTGCACCGAGGCGGGAAAAAATGATTAACTGAGGAGGGCATGGCAACTGCATTGGACAAAAGGTCATGGTAAATGGGTGATTTACTAAGGATGTTCCATACCCGCCTCAGTAAATCAAAGAAAAAAAATAAAAACATTTGCATAAGCCTGGTGAGTCCATCCACATGCTGCCGCCATGCATAGCTTGTTGGATAGCTGCCGGGGTGCATCTTCCTCGCGTCCACGCCAAAGAGGGAGGGCTTGCTGCCGGATCTAGGCCCTCAATCCTACCACCAGCGTATCCAGATGATGAGAGGGCTGCCACCTAAGGTATCGGCGAAGGTGTTACCAATGCAACCCCCCTCCCCCACCCCCCCGCAACGTCGGAGGGCGAGACACATCTAAGCATAGCCCATCGAATGTTGTTATCGACGGGGATGTCCAGGAGACGACATTGCAATAGTGGGACGCCAACCTCTTTGCCTGCCTTGCCTCCTAGACGCCAACCACCACATCAAAATGTAGCAGGCTAGGAGCCCCCGTGCAGTCGCCGTCATCGTGGGGTATAGCCTGCTACTACTCCATCTCCAGCATCCTCTCGAGTTGATTTGCGGCCGCGTCGAGATCCACTGAATGAGATTGGAGGTGCACAGTCTTCTACAGTTCTACTTGAGGTAGGTCACGCGGCCTTCAGGGCTTGTGTCCTGAATGCGAACTCGGGGGCATCAGCATCGGCGGCCCCATCGCCAATGAAGAAGCATTTATTGGATGAGAGAAGTAGTCATCACCATTGGAGTCCTACTCCGGCCCGTTCCATATGAGGATCTCGAGGAAGTTGCACAGAGAGACACTACACCGGCCCCAGCCGCACCTGATAGGATGACGCCATGCAGCGCCTTTCGGCTAAAAAGGTGCTCCAAGCCTCCAACTCAAGCTGGAATGACGCCGCCATGTTCTGGTTTCACTTTGAACATGCAAAGAAAGCCTCTTTTCTGTTATAAAGAAAGTATTGTTACTGTTGATTTCATTGAAATTATTGCATTGAATTGGTAAGTTCTTGATACCACTCCAGACTTCTGCATTTAAAATGCATGGTGTCAAAACAGAGTTTCAAAAAAAAAAAACAAATTGAGGCACTATCAATTTGTAGACTAGATCACCACCCTTGTACCAAAGGAAATGATGTCCTTGGCCACCTTGCTTCTGGGTACAAACAAGGTAAAGAGCCAGTAGACAGACAAATAAATAACCTCCAATTGAGAAGATACTACTGCTCCTTTTTTAAAGACCATATAGTTCCTGCAAACTATATTCTATGTTTAGCAACTAACATGTCAAGGATGACTGATTTTTTTGTGAACGGGAATTCGGCATGCATGCGTAACTAAAACAACGAAAGATACTGAGGTTCAAGCATATTATTAGCTCCAGAGTCATAACCACTAGGCGTCCAATTTTCTAAAAAGACTAGTATCGTGCTCGTGCGTTGGTACGGGACAACTAATCTTTTATACTAAAATCGCATGGATCACACAATAGGATAACAATACTCTGAAATTAAACAACGACACTAAAGTGACATTTAATCCAAAATTCAAACACTACCACAGACTTACAGATTTGCGACGGCTAGTAAGTTTACTTAGAGATGCATTACGCAAGCGTCTCAGAATTTGCGTCTCTAATAAGGCCTTATTTGTAACGGGTATCCAACCGTCTCTACTATTAGTTAAAAGAGACGGCTGTAGATATCAACCGTCTCAAATATTAATCCGATTTGTACTCAAAGTAGCCCGTCTCAACTTTCTACAGACGGTGGGAACAGCCGTCGTTGCTGTGCGCCTGATGCACCCGTCTCAAATTTGTATCCAGAATTGCAAAGGGTACCACCCCGTCTCAGCTAACATGTGAAACAGACGGGGAAAAAACCGTCTCTGGAGTCTATTCAATGCAGGGGGGTACCCGTCACAGATATGTATTTGAGACGGCTCGTAACAATTATTATTGACGACAGAAATATCCGTCTCTACACACACAGAATCGCTGGCATACAGCCCGTCACAAATTATGCATAGGCTTATCTCCAACAAATTTTGCATAGGAGCTTATCCCCAGAGTTACACAAAGTGTTTATAAAAAAATAGACATCATCACTGAAATTATAGTTCGATCTCCAAGGTTCACAGTTGCAGATTCTGGCGTCTTCACGAGACTTCCAGCCCTTTTCTTTCCACCAACAATTTGGCAAGTACTTCTTGGATACCAAATAGCACACACATATCCAGCTTCATGGGATGGCACCTCAAAATCCTGGTATACATAAACAGGAATTCAATTAAGACGTACAAAAAATAAATCAGTACCGAGGAACCAATTCTAGGTTGAGGAGTACGGAGAAGTACTTCATACATCAGGATCTTTACAACTTGCAGCCACCAGGGCTAAGGTCATGTGATGTGCAGTGTAGACGCCACATTTCTTTTCATCGGGTTGCCGGTGGCACTAGCGAAGAAAATAAGCATGAAAAGGATCAGTGCAAGCTGCAGACCCACTAAAGATGAATTAACTTTTCAAAACCTAACAATTCTATTAGTACCAAAAATTTACTAGCATGTAAAAGTGGACCCTTAGCTGGCTTCTTTTTGTAATTAGAAAGAGCAAAAGCCCTGCAATCATGCAACGTGACCATGCGATCAGTGTGGTGTCCCACATAAAATTGCAGAATGCAGATCAAGCCAAACTTACTGGTTAATTGCTGTTTTCAACAACTTATGGTCCCGCTGTTTTGATCTGTCAGAGTCAAGGTAAAGGACCTTGTGCCACTTCGGGATGATTACCACCAATAACCGGTGATCTCCGGTATTGTAGGGAAACATTATAAGGCCACTTGACAACTTTCCAAAATTATTAAACACGTTTACCAAATAATCCACAACAGTCAACTCATTGTCATGAATGTAGGATTTCGTGAGCATCGGGGGTCCATAATGGCCACAGGCGACTCGTGATCCTTGGCCTTTGTACCATGTATCTGTTGACAAAACAAAAGGGGACTATTAAACATTGCTTCTGCAATCCTAATAATCACATTTTTAATGAATTTTTTTATAATCACATTCAGCAGCTGGAACACAAAAATAGTTGATTCTAATAAAAATGTAACTAGATATTTAGCTACCTTCAAGCTAAAGTGCTAAAGGAGCAAAATCTATCTTTCAGGTGCCAAAAATGAGACAAAATGAAACACTTATATAACAGGCTGAAACAGGTAAATGGGAGCTCTCAACTTACAGGCAAAAGCAGCGTAACAGGCCCATGTCCAGTGCATCGAAGTTTAGGAGGGCATACAATTCATTAAATCCAACAACCAAGTCATTACCCAACTCTGCAGTATGCCATAACTGGGAACAGTCGTAATTAATCGTTATGTCAACGGCCTGTTGAGCACAAGCTTCAAGATAGTAGACATGGAGGACAATGGCCCAAGGACCACAACTGGCAAGTTGTGTTTCATTTAGCATTGCCTCTCCATACTTGAAATTGGGATTGGCTTTGGTCATTGCAGATGAGGCCCTCTTCTTTTTGCTACCCTTCCCTACTGTTCTCTTGTCAACTAAATCGGATGTTCTCGTTGCATATTTTGAAATCACATTTCGGCGTGCCCTCTCTTCCGTATGGGCTTTGTCGTCCTTATTCTGCTTTTCCATTTGTTGGGCACCATCAACCTTCAGCCTACCTTTGTTAAGCTTCTTCTGCTTAGCAATCTGCGTATCCACCTTAGCCTTCTTAGTAGCAGGTGCACCACCCAAATTTTGCATGTGGTGCTGCTGGTTTCCACACTTAGATATTGACACTTCCTCAGTACCAATAGCATTGGAACTGATGCGGGCACCACTAGCCTTCCGCCTATCGCCATTGTTAACCATCTGTGTATCCATCTGCAAATCCAAATCATCAGGCTCAACAAAGGTCTGCTCCTTCTCAGTTGCAATACAATTGGACCCCTTGGGTGCACCACCCAGATTTTGCACATGCTGCTGCTGGTCTCCACACTTCGATATTGACACTTCTTTAGTACCAATAGCATTGGAACTGACATGTAAACCAGACGTCACCATATTCATGGACACATGAAGGGCTGGTTCCAACTGAGTTCTAGAGTTGTGACCTATGGAATAATCCATGGGTTCCGGGTTCATCAAAATGTCAGAACACCTCCATTGGATCCTTCGTGCAAGGGCTTGCCCAAGTGTTGTTATCCCAGAATTGAGGGGGGGATCCAGCAAATGACACCTGAAGGGGTAGTGCACATACTCCACCTTAACCACTGCATACCCAGGAAGTATTTGGACATCACCTTGAAGTGGATACAGCTGACCCCTTGCGGCCTCAATCTTTGATTCTCCAACGGGGGTGAGAAGGGCACATGGGGTAGGCTTATCTACAAAGTCAATGGGATCAGCTTTATCCAATTTTACCAGATCAGGATGGTCAGGAGCAGATGGACTATTTCGTCCACCTCGAGTGCTTGGGATGTAACCTGGACCTGTCTGTCCTCCAGGTAAAAGACCCATCTTCATGAACTCGTCCATGAGCTCAGCCCTCAGTTCAGCCTTCAGAGCAACAACATCGATACCTGCCCTCTTTCACTTCTTGTACATGTCAATGCATTCTGGAAATCCATGCTTCCATCCCTTGTAGCTTGAAAAACCACGCACGCGACCTATGTGTTCTCGGCCCAAGCATGCACTGAGTATATCATTTTCCCTGACAAAATTGACTTCTGAATCTTTAGACTCTACAATCTTCTGCTTAATTTTTTTAGCTACTTCCTTGGTTATGTCATCATCAAAAACGATTTCTGCTTTGCCATTGGTTATAACCAAATTACTCCTAGCCCTCAGAAAAGACTTGGACCGGACATCGGGGTACTCTACCCATGGGTTTGGAATGCCTTCCTTCGCCAACAAAGCATCCTCCATCTCCCATTCTTCAAATTTCCGTTCGTATCCGCCTGTACCAAGATGGTGGTCATACACATTCCTCTCCCGAAGAGCCTTGAAATATTCACTTTGTTCTTTGAACTCAACAGTAGACTTCAAGCTCACAAAATCTGCCCATTGTTTTGGTTTGATATGCTTATGGCGATCAAAGGGAGTAATCCCATTTACCACATAATTGCGGACAAGATGGCTCTTGTATGTCCTAAAACACTTGCCAACCAACCTCATAAACATTTTCTTTGCCAAATTCCTCATCACTTCGGGGAACTCCAATTTAGGAATACAGTAATTAACAAACAATTGATGTTTTTCTGCATCATTAATGGTACTGACAGAATTAAGAACCAACGAGATCTGTTGGCGAGCAACAAGACCAGCAAGCCTGCGCATTCTACGCTGGGTTTTTTTCTCCGTGGGGGAACCATCTTCGTCAATTTCTGTAACCGTTATCTTATCCGCCGGCCACTTTGTTGCAGTCCTAATTCTACGTGGTTTAGCAGGGACAACTTCATTCGTATCTCCTGAATCAGAATCTTCATCACCACTTTGCTCACTGATAGTGTATTCAGAATCATCAGAGTTTGCGTAACCATTAGATTGAAAAACATATTGTTAGGCAACTCATTTATTGAAAGTTTGAAAGTTCAGGCAACTAAGAAGGAAAAAAAGGTGCATAAGTTGCTCCTTTCAGTTACAGCTCAAGCATATAATTGCTTCATCAGGAAGTGGAAAAATCCAAAAAATGCTAGTTTCCATCCGGGCAGAGGGAGCACATCAGGGTTCATAGGGACCATACTACTACTAGTGATTAACTAACTAAAACAAACTCATACAGAAACAAGTGAACAAGTTTACTAGTACAAACCTGCTTGCTACTACCATGACCTGCTTGTGAAACCTTTTTCCGTGGCACCTTCGTCATGAGGAGGCCACGGGGGGATGAGCTCCTAAACACACCACTGGTACCTGAAAATTAGATTGGCATGACTACAGATACATTATGAGGTGCCTGCAAATCTAACACTCAAGTCTAACATAGAGGCCGCAAGAAAATTAAGTATGACGCACAAGAAGATCAAACAACCAGCAAGTTAAGGTGATTAGAGTGTTTCAGAAAAAAACTGGTAATCTCTTGCAAAATGACAAGAGAAGATTACACACAAAGACAATGTCGATCAACAGGTTATAAACAGGCCACAGGTTATAACAAGAACAACAAAATTCTAAGCAAAATGGCACACAAAGATAATGTCAAGCAAAAGCATGCTAGACCGTTTAGATTAGTTAATTTGTACACCATATTACATGATAGCTACTGAGATATATAGATCAGGTATATTAAGTTACTTTATGTAGGCATGAACTAATATTAACACACACATTCGACAAGAGCAATATTACGGAAATCAATTTCATGCACTTTCTGGACAGCGGGCACTTATTTTTACCATAACAAGATTAATAAGCATGCAAAGAAGGTGATCCTAGACTTCCGACATTAGATATCTTTGACGGCCATAACTCTTATAGACCACCAAAAGGTGTGTGTTCTCTAACATTTTTCAAAGATTCAGAAAATCACTACAAGTATCTGCTTTACATCAAGAGGTGATTCAAAAGTTATCTTAGTCAAAAAGGCAAAAAACATTGAAGCACAGTTCAGAACACAAGTTAAAAACTGACAGGGATACAACTCATAACACTTAAACCAGCACAGCTCACGTGTAGGTGGCCAGGCCGCCATGCACAGCAGCGGCTTCAAGCTGCGCGGTCCAGCGACCATGGAGAAGAACAGCAACAAACACTAAATACCGGATTATTACTCCAATAAAATTTCACAGATTCATATGATCGAAAACATTACCTGCAGATTAATTAATGACTAACACACTTAGAACCCATTGCCTGATCACAGAGGGCACAGCATAATTGGGGATAATCAAAACTGCCAAAGCTGCAGACTGACAGCAGAAGCAAAAAACAAAAGGTTCAAAAGATGATTAAAAAGACTACTTAAAGACCACATGTGTCATCTACTAGTTTTCAGAGTGCAACGACCAAAACTAAGTAACTGGTGAACCCATTGAGATGACCACATTGTGTACTCATACCCCAGTAAGGCTGAAGTACCCACGGTTCAGTAAATTAACTAATAGCTACATACTGCCACGGTGCCACAAGAAGAATAATGAATCCCTAGACCCACGAGAAGACCACTGCCCCACAATCTTACCCCCACCAAATAAGGAGCCCCTCCTATATATCTTAAGCACGCATGTCTAGATCCACCACACCAACATAGGTCTGAAATGGAGTGATCGAACCATATCTATTTCCAAAGCTTAATTCTCTGCTTCAGCGTGCACAAGATGTGGAAATGCATGAAAAAAACCATGTATGTCTAGTACTCCAATTGAAGACTATTATTACGTATTTGTGAACTATATAAAATGGAAAATACTATGGATCTGATAATACCAAAGAGAATAGGATTCGCTATAATGCGCAGCCTCATATAGATATTGCGCAGGCACTAATAACCCCCCCCCCCGGCTGGTACACCCCACCCAAGCTGGTGGTGTCACAGTGCCGCACTGCTGCGCCTTCCGAGTAGCGCCTTGCGTTCGGCAGACGCACTTTTACCTTTTGCTCCACACTCTCCTCTGTGGGGGAGCCCTCACTGGACACCGCCGCGCCCGCACTGCGCCGCGCCGCGCCGTGCCCGCACCTCCGTGCTAGGGTTTGTGGATACAGCTCGGCTGAGTGCGAGTGTGTCGGCGCCTCGGCGGATTGAAATTTTTTGTGTGCCGTCCTAGTCTAATTTTTTATGGGCCACTGGGCCGCTGGGCCTTAGGCGGCCTGCTGGTTCCTTATTTTTGACCTGGTGCTATTTTTCCTATTTTCCTTTTAATTAAGCGCCTTCGCTCGGCCTTCGGAAAAGAGTATCTCTTTTGTTTTCTTTTCTTTTTTTTTAGTGAAACTAGGAAAATTGTATGTCGCTAAACAAGACAAAAACAAACGGGTGACCCTACTCCTTTAAACTTTTTACTGAGGGAACCCTTCTAACCATCATCCGGCTGATATTATGTTTCGTCATTGGTCGATTGTTTTGTACAGGGCTTCTGTGTATTCCGTGGGCTGGTTTGTCTTCATGGGCCACTTATTGACATGTTTCTTCATCCGGCCCGTGCGAACTGCTAGGTGAGGTTCCCAGTGCACAGTAGCAATGTTACTGACCGCACACAGAGCGACCAGGAGCGAGCGTCCTGTGTTTTTTCTTTTTTATTTGTCTGGGCTTCCTTCCTTTTCTTTTATTTTTCAGTATTCTTTTTTTTTTGTTTCTCAATTTCACTTTCTCGTTTTTTAGTGTGTACGATTTTTTCAATTTCTTTATAAAATATTTGCATTGTGTATTTTAGTTTTAGTTTAATGAGTTATGTTCATTTAATGTTTTTATTTTAGTTTTCAGTCTAAATTTTCCAGTTTATTTCTTTCGGTTTTCAGTCAAGTTTTTTTTTAAAATGTTTTTTCCAGTTTTTACCCTCTAAGTTGTGACATTAAGCAATGCTCTTTTTAATAATTTGTCTCTGAGCAACTAGCCTTATTTGGGGTCACTACTCTTTTCGTAAATTTTCTAAATTATTTTGCAGATATATTGTCACTAAAATATTTTAAAACCTTAGGTAAATGGAACTTGGTTTTGTTCCCTCGTCACATAGAATATGTTGGTGCAAACAAAATTGAAATGGGATACATCGTTCAAAAGTTTATTTAAATACATTTTTTTTGGCTTTATATCAGCTTGCATGCATCGGTCACCCACACGTAACCTTTTGTGTCTGGGACCACACGCTGAAAAGAGCAGGGATGGTCAGCCACGGCGAGCGCGATGGGTCGCCCGTACCCAGTCCACGTGTTGTTTTGTGACTAGTTAAAAAAAACCGATTGAAGTACAAATAAAAATCAGCCGAGTGACAGGTAGTCACTCCCTATATAGCAAGATTAATTAAACATCCAGACGAAAATTCATGGCAATTGCTATTTGAAGTGAAGATTGTGTTACTAGTGATTTGAACGCGAGACATGGCCCCGCAGCTCTAACTATGGAACAAAATAATGTTGACCAAAAAGAAAAACGAATACCACAGGCTCTATCTAGAAATTAAACAATAAGATCACAGCCACGGTACATCAAGCATCCCATTTCAGATCAATACATCAATCAGAGCAAGAGAACAGAACTTCTCATCACCAACGTTTACATACTACAAAAATTTGGGACACCAGCGATTCACCAACAGCCTGTTCCACAGAAGACAGTCTTTCCATATACAAACGACACCAAAAAACAATTTCCAAGGGGAGGCAAGTAACAAAGACCAAAGACCAGAACATAAACATTTGTCCGCCATAAGTTGTCTCTGGTAACCTCCAGCCACGATCAAAGCTTGCACGACCTTTGATTAACTGCACAAACACAACAAAGAATTTTAGCTAGGGCCCTCTAAAGCATAAGCTTTTAGAACCATTTCTCAAGAGATCTAGGAGGACCAGAACTATATAAGCCATTGCAGCATAGCATGCCTGACCCCTTGTTGTCTATACGCTGAGAAGCAGAACTAAACAGCAATTGCACACGGAAGTAAGGGTCGTAGCACCAAGATGCAGACTGTATCACAAAGGTCAGCAGAAAGATCACTGCATTACAGTTCCACGCCTTCAAAACAACTCTAGCTCAGGTACAGGTATATCTGTGCTTTACCATACATCGACAGTGAGTGACACGAGGCTAGGGTTTCAGTACTTGGCTACAATCTGTTTTGTAGCACTGTTGTAAAAAAAAGTTTTGTAGCACTAGGTAATAATTTCCCCTAGGCATTTTTCAAATTGTAAGATAGAGTACCTTGAATTCTCCACAATGAAACTGCCAATGCATTTTCTTGCCTGTAGCTTGATGCACATGTATGCTACCTGCGGAACAGAGCATGTACGTTACTAACCCGGCGTACGTACAGCTATGGTTGAATGGAAGGCAAAGTGGTGGAGTGTGTACCTTGTCTTGTTCAAAATAGTCAAATGCCTCATTTGCAGCGTTGCTGTGGTCCTGTAGCCACGCAAGGAGATTTACGACCAAAGTGTTGAGGTAGTCGGCGATCTTAGCAGGGACTCGCCGCAGAAGGTGCATGTGCTCACTGCCTATGACCTTATGGATCCTTTGCACCATAGCCGCAGACCTCTGTGCACAGCACTGCAGTCTGATGACCTCCTCATTGTAGCTGTTTATCTCTGACATCAGTCTGGCAAGAGTGGGATAGTTTTTATCTATTATGTTATAACTAGATAAATTCGTGGAGTCCCTTAAGAACTGGTATATAGCATCTACCTCGGCTTCAAACTTGGTTGTAGATCTGGTAGAGCTATATCCTTCAGAGAATTTTTTTCCTGTAATATACGTCTCAAAAGTATTGTAGGGTGTTGCTTTAGTTATCACAGATGCTGCTTCCTGGTGGATTAACAAAGTAAAGGCTTCCAGAACATTCCTAAGATGGGTTGGATGGGGCTCTTTTGTATAGTCCTGGTTGTAGAAAGGTAGATGGAAACAGGTTAGGGTCAAACTGGATCTAACCTGCACTTCTTTTAGGCGACTGAAAAAACATCAGAGAATAGAACAAACGGCTATTGTGTGAGTAATAGCAAGAGATGTTACCTCATAAACAGAAGGTCTGTTTCTGAATCTGCTAAGGTTGATGAGTGCTCCACTCCGCTGGTATACGGGGCGTATGATTTCCTCAATGGCAGCTACTTCCTTCTGTGCATGTGCCAATTCATGCTTCAAATCGGCACAAAACTTAGTGATATTGGATACGGTCTGCTTGGTGTGCTCGTAGATTGGAGCAAGAGCTGGATCTAGATGCAGATAGAGCTCACGCGCGATACTGAACTGCGGCGGGAGCAGGAGGATGTCGTCGTCCTGGAGGCCAGCGGAGAGGTGTGCGAAGTAGAAGGCGATGATGCGGTCGTTGATGAAGCATGGCCCGTGAAGGATTGCGAGGTCGGAGCGGATGAGCACCACGTCACCGTGGCTCAGCACCCGCTCCTCTCCCTCCATGCCCTTGGTGTGCTCGTAGATTGGAGCAAGAGCTGGATCTAGATGCAGATAGAGCTCACGCGCGATATTGAAAACCTCCAGGGATGACCTCCAGGGATCTAATGAAATTAACATAGTCACAAAGAGTGTGCCGTCATTGCCGGCCCAATTTCAGGAGGATCGCATGCAAAAGTGGAGCCAGGAATCTCTTGTCAATCAGCATAATTGGTCCCAAGAAATGAGAATAGGACACACATGGTTTAGCAAGAGTTGGGAGCAACAGCGGTGTTGTACATTACAAGTTTGCAATATAATCACAACAAGGAGTTGTAGTGTCACAAGTGTCATAAAAAAGTTGTTTCCTAAATATATTGTGTTATGTCAGTAGCCATGTTTAGCAATTCATTAGTGGATACAGAATGAATGATGGTTCCCATTATTCTTGATATTAGATAAAAAAAAATGCAAGTACATGCCATTAAAATCACGTAGTTTAGAACTTTGGAAGTAAATGCATAGATTTATAGGTGAAACCTACCTTGGCTAGTGCTTATTTCAAAAGTCATATATATGGAGAGGCTACAGACCTTGGTTAGTACTTATTTCAAAAGTCATATATATGGAGAGGCTGTATGAGTGATAGCTGAAAAATATGAAACAGAAAAAAAGATGCACAACTTAACCTTTTTCAACAGTGATGCAGAATTGATTTGATACAAAAAGGCTATGCAAAAGGTCATGCTCCTTCCGAAATCTTCTCGAAGAAACCAGCTGTAGTCTGTAAATGACAAACATAAATAAGTTATTGTCTTGTTGATCTCATAGCTAAATAACTTGTTGACACATTTAATTTCGTGAAAAAGGGCAGTACTGGAACATCTAGATGGCCTTTAGGTTCTCGTGCTACTACTGCAAGAACAAGCCCCTTCAGGATCAAATGCTCCTTTTTTGCTTAGTTGAAAGGGAACAGAACAATTATTATTGAATATGAGGTTAGACAAGATGCCACATGGCACCCAAGGAATATGATATAGAATACAATTTTAAGACCAAGTTCAAGACAAATACTTTGTTAGGGAATTTTTAGAACAATTTTAACTGACTCGATCTGGCTCCCTAGTTATGCACAAACATTTAACCTGAAGTAAGTATGGGTATATAGCTACTTTGAACCAACAATAGGACCAATGAAATGGGAACCATTGCTTTAGTTATCTCTTATATATCAATAAAGTTTCTCTCAATGTAGATAAATGATCTATTAGATTTTCCTTGATTAACAAACCTGAAATGCATATTAGTTCCTCTGGAGTGGATCATGCTTATTAGTTTTGTGATTACTTCCTGTCCTACTCTTAACACAATATTAACTGAAGCTCCTTAAATATTACAATTATTTATTCCATTCCTACAATCTGTCTGCTCTTTACAATTACAATTTATGTATCTGCCCTACAATGGTACTGTACGTTTGTATAATCATAAGAAATTAGAGACTGCAAAAACATGAGGATATGATTCAAATCTGTAACACAATGGAATTAATTACTACGTAACATTGCTATTGTGAAACTACAATAATCTGAAGCTCTGAATTGCAGGCAATAAAAAATGTGAGCACATAGATTATCTCATCTATGTAGGAGTGAGGGTAAACCTGGATATTTTGTTGTTAACTCTCCAAAGGATGGAGTTTAGGAGAAGCACAACGTCACTGTTCGCGTCGAGGACAGGAACATGAGGACGGGGGATGTCCTTTGGTCGACGGCGTGCATGTCCCAACTCCCAAGTCCTTCTGCCATCGGCGGGGCTTCTCCTTCTCGGCTCGACCTCGCAGCGGCAGCACGGTTTGGCTGCAGGGAGGGAGAGGATGAGGCGGCGTGGGCGAGTGCCAGCGTGAACCTCGACGTTCATTCTTCTTCTTGGCGATTTCTCGGCTGCGGAATGAGTAGGGAGAGGACCATGGCGCGAACGCGAATGGCGAGGTCGAGCCCTGCTTCTCAGTGCTCCTTTGACGGCGGCATCGGCGGCGCGGCAAGGATGAACCGCGATCTGATAAACCGGCGAAGGGCGAAGAGCGATGTCGTCGGCGCGGGTATAGGAGCCGGCGGCGGCATGGGCGAGAGAGGAATCATAATCGTGATTGCCTATTTGGATTCCTTGCATGTCGTGTGGGATGAGTGTTTTTCTTTCTTTTTTTCTCTCCCGTAATGTTCTCTCCATTTGAATAGGATTAATGCTGAATCAAAGGAGCGAGCCTGCAGGGTCGCTGGGGCAGGCAGATGGAAGGACCAATTGTCGCACCAAAAAAGTGTCCACGCTTTGGTCTTTTTAGTTGTGGGGAGATACTTATAGTGAACCTGTAGACAAATGATACTTATAATGAAACTGTAGAGAAAACTTAAACTTTCCAAAAAAGAATGTATTGCCGATATATGTCAAGTGGGAACAACATGTGACAGACATTTTGTTGCAGCTGCTGTAGGTTCGCTAATACAGCAATACAGAATGAACATCAGAAAGCACTGAGCTAGAGTACCAATATGAAAATAAATCACACTTAACACAGATATTCCTAATTAATTATGAGACAAAAGAAGTACCTCCCAGTACCTCACACACGATTTGCATCGTCTGAAGATAGGAAGAATCTTTGGGGACAAAAAAAAATTAAGTGCTGACGGATCAACCTTTGCAAGCCTCAATCTCCATTGATAGCCAATCCTTCCTCGCATTCTTTGGTAACCTTATAAATGATCTGAACAGGCGGCAGCTGTCAAGGCTAAGAATTCTATATGCTTTTATTATCTCGTCATGATCCAATCCAAACCCAAGTATCTCTTGAAATGCCTCGAAGAAGATTTCTGATGTTTGCACAGACGGTTCAGCGAATGAAGCAGGATGCAACGTTGGATTGGATGTGATGCTTGCACGTCGCCTCTTAGTTCGTATTAGCTGCTCGTCATCGTCAATGATGGCTGGCGATGGCCTCTCGACGTCCTTCTTCTGCCTTTGTCCTTTCAATGTACCATGACAACTACTACTTCGATAAGAATTGAAGAAATCCGATACCTTGCTGGGGATTGGACCATATGGCATGAGATCTTTGTGGCATGAGACAGAATGTATTGTTTTGCTTCTCATGTTGACCATTAGCAGATCTACCGAACTGTATACATGCCAGTAGCAGTCATCATCTGGGGGCTCATGCAACCAGAAGCAGATGAGGTCGGGTTCGTCCATGCTCAAGACAGGGTGATCAAGTGGGAGGCATGGGAGGCCCTCATAGGCGTCGAGCGCCCAGAGCTCGGTGGCATCAACCACGCCGTCCATCACACACGCCATGTCGCCGCCATCAATCCTCATCGTCCAGGTTTGGATAGTGTAGGCATGGCGAGAACGTTTGCAGCAGGCGGCACCAGCTTCTCCACAACAGCAGCGAGGAAAGATGTTGATGAACTTGAGCGCATCACCGCCAGCAGTTGCGCACACATTCCGGTTCATTGGCGGCCCTTCTATGTTATATTTATCTCTGGGCAGCAGTAGAAACTGTAGCCTAGGTGTCTCCTCTAACACGTCGCAGAGCAGGATGACGAGCCACTCTAAGTCGACCCAGCAGAGTAGCCCGTCGCCAACAGGGAAGACGGTGTTCCACAACCGGGGACGGTCCCAAACCCAAACTTCACTGTCGTCGCGAAACCTGATCTGCAGACTCTTGACGCTCCACTCACAACAACGGAAAAGGCTGAGCTCGGCAATCCTGATCAGCTCGGGCATGTCCGGTGTAGCCGGCACCGCCGTGAGCTGCCCCACGACGAGTTCGTCCTCGCCACGGCGCATGAGGCCGACGCCATTAGAATCAGGAACGAAAGGCGGGAGCAAAGACAACGATGGCGGCCGAGGGGGATCTGCAGCGGCGGCGCCCGCATTGTAGACGAAGTGGTCTACCGTGGTGCCATTCTTTTCTTTCAGACAAACAACCTCGATGAGCAAGGAATCGCCATGCGCAGCGACGACCATAGAATACTTCACGTCAACTACATCAGCAATCTGAAGGCAGACGCACGAAAGCCCAGGGGGCTCCGCGAGGCGGAGGGAAACATGGATCAGGTGGCCGGCGCTTGTGCGGGCCGCTGCCAGTGTCTCGCTGGCGTCGAACGTGGAGCAAGAGGAGCCCTCGGCCTTGATCTTGAGGTACTTCTCGAGCATCACCCATCGTGGGTAGGCGGCGGCGGACGTGGGGTCGGAGGGAGGTTGCGCTCTTTGTGCTTCCATGTTCGATGGGCCGATCTTGTGGTGGGCGACTTCCATATATAGTATATGGAACGTGGTTTCTTTCTAGCAAAAACGAGTCAAACAATTTTATATTTTGATCAACGATAGGCTGAACCGATTCCGTCTTGGGTGAGTTGCCTTGCCTGCTTTGACTTAAGGAAAGCTTTTTCATGGCAAAAAGAAAAGGCTGAGCACCTCCGATATCTCCCTAATCCATCTCCCCCGATATAGCAGTAATGGTAGCCACCAAAAATATGTTTTCAGATTTTTTTTTTGAGGGAAACAGGAGGGGGGGCTCCCCTACTGTGCTTTATTGAATAAATAAAACAAAAGAGTCCTTACAAACAGTTCTCAAGAAACAAAAAAGGTTACAAAGAAAATTAAAAGGATTACACAAATGCTTCTAGCCATGAATCAATAAGTGGATGATAACTTGATTTTGCTCTCAGTATGATGAGTGCAAACTCTTTCTTGAAAATTTCTTTGCATCTTGCAATTGAAGGCTGTAACCCTTTAAAAATTGTGTCATTTCTGACCATCCATATGGACCAACACATTGTTATGATAATTTCGAGGGAGAAAGGCAGATGCAGCTGAATTTGAAGGCCTGAAAGATATCTTCTCATGAGGATGCAGTAGGTATTAACAGGCTTAGGGAGTTCCAACAAGCTAGGGCAAAGGGGCAGTCAAACATCAGGCGGAACAGGGATTCTTCAATACTGACTACACAGAAAACACAGTTGTAGTCTTGTAGGTGCATTGATTTTCGTTTCAGGAGTTCCCTTGTACTCAGCCTGTATTGAAGGAGTAGCCAGAAGAAGATTTTATGGGAGGGCTTACTCCAATAGCTTCCCAACACTCATCACACATATAGTGGAACCCACATGTCACGTCATTTTTTCCATCCCTTTCCTCTACCTTTTGTCTTCTTCCCAACACGTGTTACGCACCGAGCTGCGGCCCGCCCGCATACGGTCTCGCTGCTGGCAAAATCTGATGGCGCTGCCTCAGCCCACAAGCGTGCGCCCACTTCATAGGATCGGAGTTGCAACCGCCTCCTCCTAATGCTGGCCGGAGTCTGCATCTACTTCCCTTCATGTTGTCGGCCATTGCCCCACGCCCTCCTTGGCTGCGAAGACTTCCAGGCTGCGACGACGACGAAGCGGAGAAGTTGCGCAAGAAGGAGGGGCGAGACGGCGGCGACGATTGGTTGCGCGAGGAGTCACCCTGTGCCCTGCCCCCATCCTCATTCGTG
The DNA here is from genome assembly GCA_018135685.1 of Themeda triandra. Lineage (NCBI taxonomy): Eukaryota > Viridiplantae > Streptophyta > Magnoliopsida > Poales > Poaceae > Themeda > Themeda triandra. Next base: position 157,206 of record JAENPR010001150.1, on the reverse strand, counting down.
GCCTCTGCTGGTGATGATGGCCAACAACAAAATTCGCGGGGCCAAGACCGACAACGCGTCATGGTGGTGGAGGCGAGCGGGTACGCGGTTGCGGTCATGTCCTCGGCACCTGCTAGGGCACGAAGGGGGCTATCCGTGCTCCGCCATGCTGCCCGCGAGGGCTAGATGGAGGCGAAAGCGGCGGAGTGAGGATAGAGATGACAGTTGGGGTCTAGTTATTTGCGTAGATGCAATTATCCTTTTATTTGAGGGGAGGTGGGCAAGATATTGATAGCTACAAAAAAATATAGAGAGGTATTGGGAACTGTTGGAGGAAAACGTGATTATCTCCCTCAACATGGTTGGTTTAGGGGGATCAGAGAGGTATTAGGGAGCTGTGGAGATGCTCTTGTTAATTACCATTAACTAGCTCACTATTCACCTCTGGGATGCTGTTTTTCTACTACAAATGAATAATATTTGGAATCGCTTGAACAATCTACAAGTTTTCTTCTTTATCCACAACCAAAGTAAAGTTCTTATTGTGATGCACTATGCCAGAAAACGCTATCAGTGACGCGACGATTCGTGACACAAAAACGAAACGTGTCACCAATAATCTATCTGTGACGCGGGTTGGTAAGATGCGTCACCAATTAGTTGTTGTCCATGCCCCAGAAGCAAGACGCGTCACTAATAACGATGTATTCGTGACGCTCGTTAACAAGACGCGTCACGAATACAAATTGTGACGCTTGTTTTCAAGACGCTTCACAGATAGATGGTTGTATTGGTGACGCTGGTTAATAAAACGCGTCACAGATAAGTAATGTGACGCATTTTCTCGGACGCGTCACCGATAGGAAAGCTTATGTGTGACACGTCTCGACAACATGAGTCACGATAATAAATGTGAGCCATGTTGTGGCCGTGGACACATCTACAGCACCAATCTTAACGCATGTTTATTAGCTGTCGAGATAAAAAAAAGTCCACGGCACCTACAGCCGCTGAGATAAAAAAAGAAAATCCCCACATGGCACCTACGACTCTCCATCTCTCGGCCTAGCACCCAAATCTAAAACCTAGCACCGCCGCCGCCGCCACCCATCCCTCGTCGCGTGCTCATCGACGCCGCCACCCATCCCGCGCGGCGCGGCCATCGACGCCGCCACCCATCTGGCTCGGCACTTCGCATCCCCGGCACCCCGTCGACCTCCGGGCGAGCCGCCACGGTTCCGAGGAGACAAGGCGCGCCTCCGCGTGCCTACCCCCACCGTCGTCTTCGGCAGCGGCGTCCCTACCCCCACCGTCGTCTTCAGCGAGCGGACGTGGCAAGACCCTCCACATCCTCGACCTCCGAGCGACTCCATCACCAATCCGAGGATCCATGTCCTTCTCCTTCCTGTCCACACCAAGGTGAGCCGAACCCTAACATATCTCCGGTTCCCCTGGCATCCGATTTGGGCAACTAGGGTTGTATAAACTTGTTGGATATGGTTAGATCGGGTCATAAATGTCCAATTTTAGCCACTGGGTGTTACAAACAAGAGACATGGTTACTTCTCTCTACCAGCTATTCTGAGCCGATTTGTCTTTTCAAAGTGTCACTACCAATTTGAGATTTAGTTTCAAGCAAATGACTAATTTTAGATTGTTGTTGTACTGTTATTATTACTTGCTAATCTGAGTACCTGACTTTGTATGCTTAACTCACAATATTTGTTAGGTGGGCAACATATCAAACTCTAACAAGTTAAATTTTCTGGTGTAGTATGCTGTAGATTTTCCAAACCGTTAAGTTTTGAACTACTTGATAGAAATCTCGGTAACATTATTTCCTAAATATCAGAACCTAAAAAATCCTGTGCCTTTAGTTTGACAAGATCACTATTCTCGGGCTTACTCTAGTGTATATTTCTGTGCATGGAGGACAGGGCTGATCCTTTGGACGCCATAGCCTCCCCTTCATCACTGCTTCCCATAGCTTGGTGAGTTAGCTTTTGCTGCTAATTGGATGCCAATCTTCACAGATTATTTTGTGAACTGCCTATTCGTATGTGATCAATTGGAAACACTAGTTTCAGTTGGAAGATACAGCAAATACAGCTCTTAGGATATTAACTCCAAGTGACTTCTGTATGCTCCTACAATATTAGCTCAAAGTAATGTTGTACTTAAAATAGTTGGCTCAATAATATTGGCTCAAAGTAATGCTTGTAGCTTTGTGAGTGTGAGTTAGTCCACCTATTTTTTACAACTGCAGAAAACACTATAATTGGGTCTTAGTTTTGTACTCATGAGAGGTTAATGTGAATTTCTCAAGAAATGTTAGTATTCACTCTTTGTTCCATTTGAAAGTGGATTTGCGAACTTCATTAATCTGTCTTCTAGTAGCATTTATTTTAGACTGTCAAAAGTGTGTTCGAAACTCCACTCCTTGGGCTTCCTTGCTTCCTGTTAGGCATTTTTCTAATTGCAGATGCACCTTTTGAACTTTCGATTTGTGTGATCATGCTTGGCAATATAATGCAGCTGAGCCGATATCAGGATTTTGTGGCAGCATGGGTACCAGTGCAATCATGAATGGTTGCGAAACCGTCCATTGAGCAAGGTACTGATTTCTTCTTTAGGAAAATAGGACTTCCATCTTTTGTTCATGTATGTTCCTGCTGACCATGCAGTTATCATTGCTTTGAGCTATAAGTCTGTGAGTCTATAAGTTGCCATCAACTTGAATAGACACCCCGATCTAGTGTTGTCATGGCTGATCTAGTCTCGATGCTGGTGAAGTTTGTTTTTTTACTTATAGGAGAATCTGACCAAGTTGCAATCATGAATGTGTGATCTAGTGTTCATTTATAACCTTTATCTTGCGTTTCTGTCTCAAAATAGCTAGCTGAATCCTAGTAATGCCTAGTATAATAATTAACCGTACATACATGTGCAGCAGTAGTATGCATGGTGAAAGAGGTTCTCTTTCCTGAGTTGATGTAGCTGTAGACTGAATGGTGCTTGTTCTGCTAGCTGTCTTTCTATCTCGAGAAGAGAGGAGGGGAAATGTAGAATTGTTATTTTGTTTATGTAGTTATATATGTCAACTAATTATCAATTCTACTGCAAGTCAGTGTTAGGTAATGATTTTACTTGCTGTTAGGGAACTTGATCTTTCTCGAAAGAAATTCTATATTGGTACAGACCACTCTTAACTCCTTTCTTTACCAATTTCCAGCCGCAGCTTTCAGCCATGAGTAGTATAAGGTAATTCTTGGTGAATATTGTTTTTTCCACAGATATGGACACATTGGACCATGCAGATTTGCACAAGACCTACATAATTGGGTGAGCATCTCTTTATTTGGTACTCTAGTTTGCTTCGAGAGTTTGTTACTTTAGAGAATAGATTTTAGTTTTATTTGCACTAGAGATCGAACAATTTTTTTTCTCTCCGAGGAAAGTAGGAATTCTAGGCTATTGCTGCTATTTCCTATTTACCTAAATTAATCGATCAATAAATGGCTGCCCGGATATTTTCTCTAGCTTGTATAGCAAATGCTTCTTGTAACTACTATCTCTTGTGAATCATGCTTGTGAATCCTATCTCTTGTGCTTGGTTATCAACCTTAAATATGACCTTGTGCTTTCAAAACTCGAAAAATTCTCCCTTATAGAAGTTTTTCATTGATAATGAAATTCCATTTTTATTTCAGTACTATACTCAAGTTAATGAAATAAGTGGTTAGCTGAATGGCCGAGCTATATTACCTATTTGGGTGGCTGAGCTACTGAAAGAAGAACAGTAGAGGCTGTAGAGCAACAAGTTCTCGAGGTAAGACAGACTGTTTGGACTTTCAAGATGATTGTACTGTTATATTATTTATACCTCGGTTAACAACTTAATTAAAATCTTACAGGGAAACAACATCATTCTTTGTGAAGTTGTTAACTCCATAAAAAGCAGCGAGCTTGGCTCGTCTTTTTGTTAACTTAAGTTGTATTTTCACACTGACTGTGGTAAGTTAGCTTTCTAGAGACACGAGCTTGGCTCATCTTTCTGTTGGTTCCTGCTAGGTTTTCTCCTCTGCTATTTTCTGCTATCAGTATACATTTCTTTCTTGTCTGAACCCAGCAACCTGCTATACTAGCCACTATTATAGTGCTAATGTGCATTATACTTGATTCTGCAATTGGAATAGTTATAAAATGCATTTTGGTTCAGTTTTGGTCTACCATTAAGCATTTTATTCTCTAGGTAATGACACCAAAACAAAAATATAATATTGTCAGCTTATACTTGATTAGTTCAACATAAATGTTGAGTAAGGACTGTATATATGTGACAGTTTGTATGCCTCTTTTACAGGTGATGTCTAAATGCAAGAGCAGTCCATGCTGCAGGTACATAGCCATTGATTTTCTTCGACCCCAATTACTTATGTACTTCTCATCTTGGACTTGTATTCTTAGACAGCCTGGATTAAATTGATGTGTATGTTATGGCCTGTGCTTTAGTGCTGCTGCAGACCTTCATAGTTGGTGCACTATCTTTTTGCTGTTGTTTTCAGTGACTCCTAGCACTATCTTTTTGCTATGTTGCTTTACAGTGGCTCCTAGTACTGTCATGATAGATTTGTATAAGTATAATCTGAATCATTAGTTGTAAGTATAGACTGCATGTTCAGAGCTACTAAGTATGCTTGATGTAAATTGGCTCACAGTAACTAGTGGGAGCGATCTGGTAACTTATTCATAATCATGTTATATAAGCAGCTTGTTTTGAGGATGAAACATAATGCCATCGAACTAATGTTTTTTCTAATTGATGGTTTGAGTCTAGAAATCTACTGAAATCTTTCTTCTATTTATCCATGGTTTGAGTTCAGAAATCTATTTCTCCAAATCTATTTCTGAAAGCATTTCTACAGTGCCAATTATTTATTCATCAACAAATATACTAGTAAACGCCATACTCATCCCGATCATGTCTTTTGGTTGAAAGCCTGAAACAACTGATTTGAACTAGCTGACCTTGTTTTTTTACAGATATGCACACACTGGACCATGCAGATTTGCACTATACCTATATAATTGGGTGAGCATCTCTTTATTTGGTACCCTAGTTTGCCTCTCGGGGGACAGCAACACATCAGTAGCTTGGTTGTTATCTCAGGTGGCTGATGCCTATTTTACCATAGAGACAGATGCTATCTTTCATGATCGAGCGACGAGGAAACAAGGCTTTACTCTTCTAGAATTATTAGGTGGTTTTTCTCATCTTTATTCTCATCAAGGACATTGGTTGTACCTTGTAACCCATGGCTGAAAACACATTTTGTAATATAACATGTATCTAAAAAGTTTGTAAAGAATTGATTGTTGAAACGGTGGTACGTCTTGATGTGTGTATATGGGATCATGTCTGATGTATATAGGATCATTGCATATATATATAGGATTATCGTAATTTTTTTTTTTGTTTTCTCAAACAGTTATTAGTGACGCGTATTGGTTGGACGCGCCACCAATAGGGTGCTATTCGTGACGCGTATTGGTTGGACGCGTCACCGATAGGGGCTATTCGTGACGCGTATTGGTTGGACGCGTCACTAATAGAAGGTTATCTGTGACACGTGTCGGTAGGATGCGTCGCCGATAGAGGGTTATTAGTGACGCGTGTTGGATACACGCGTCACCGATAGAGGGTTATTGGTGACGCGTTTTTGCGCGTCACAGATAAGCCCTTATCTCTGACGCAAAAAGGGTGACGCGTTTTTTACGTGTCACGGATGACCCTCTACATGCGTCACAGATAGTGTTTTCTGGCATAGTGATGACCTGTCTGTTGTTAAAAGCTTTAACAAACTATCCGTTGATAAAAGTTCTTATTGTGATGCACTGTCCATTGCTAAAAGGTCTAACAGAATATTTGTTGCTAAAAGTTGGACCGTCAAACTATCTATTGAACACTACGAGGTCTGTCGCTGTATAAATAAAATGACGGGTTCAATAGCAATGGCAGCGTTCCGTCGCTATAGCTTTTGGTAACGAATTGTCCATTTGCATACACGCCTTTAAGCAATAGAATGTCCATCTCTGTTTAAAGGTTGTGTGGTACAGTAGTGAGGATCTAATCTAGAAGAACGGTACGTAAGATGAAGGCAGTATATACCACCCATGGCTTTTGGATGGCATATATCATGAGTCTCCACACTATGTCTGGACCGTATTTAGAGACGAATAGTCAACAGAGACGTGGGAAAAATGTGTCACCTAAATCATGCCTCTAATATGAACACATTGGACATATGTAAAAATGACACTAACCTTATCTGCAATGCATATTATACAAATGTGCAATAGATGTAGGGTCAACACATACGTGGTTAGCCAACATGTGTCTCTTTTTTTGTGAATAGCAAACATGTGTCTCTAATTGGGCATACATGTTTCTCATGACAATTTACTAAAACAGAAAATTAAAAGAACTTGATGCAACTAGACTTCCGCAGGTTGATGCTCTAGTGCCTAAACTATCAAATAGATAGATCTCCATAGCCCCAGTACAGCACAATTCCAAACAGATAAACTTGGAAAGTACCTAAGGTTGACCAGCTGTTTATGGGCCTACAATTACGAAGAACTGTTTGCTGATGGTTCAATGAAAGAGCAAGAGGAGAACATGTGTTTTTATAATTATATTCTTGACATGAATTACTTGCACCTGGGACGGACAAAAATACACTAAAACAACAAATTGAATCAAACCGATCCAAACCAAAGCGAAATTAATGTCGGTTTTTTTATTTTTGGTTATAGCTTTGATTACAATTTAATGGGCAAAACAGACCGAGGTCGAAACAACTGAACTGTCTAAGCATGCCACCGCACTTTGGCTCGAGTCCGGTTTTTCCAAAGGGAACTTCCCGGGAAGGCAGTTTTTTCACCGTTGGATGATGTTCTCCTTTAAGATCCGTGTCCACTAGGTGAGGCAGATTCCCAGGCATCCAGGCACATTTTCAGGCATCTCTCGCTCTCACCATCGCTCCCTTCCTCTCCCCTCCGAATCATCCTCCACCTCTATCTTCTCTCTCCCTCTCTCTCTCTCCGTTTCTCTCTCCCTCAGGTCCTCCGCGTCTCACTCCCTGCCGCCGCCGCCGTAGCCGTCGCCACCTCTCATTCTTCGTGCTCCAGCATGTGCTGCTCTCTGCCTCTCTCTCTCTCTCTCTCTCTCTCTCTCTCTCTCCAATGCCGCCGCCGCCGTCGCTGCTGCTCTTTCTGGTACCCTCATCTTGCCCTCCTTTCACTTGCAGGTACGTATCCAGTCTAATAGCAGGATTCCTCTCATTTTCACCTCTGATTCCTTTGCTCTTGGTGCAGATCCACAATTTTCTCTCATTTTCACCTCTGATTCCTTTGCTCTTGGTGCAGATCTGGTGTCTTCTTTATGTTTCCCATCCAGTCATCTAAATCTTGGTCTTGATCTATGCTATCCCTGTTTGTTCGAGGTAATTTCCAGTTCTGTATATTTTTACCTTTGCAATAATATGTGGATTTGATGCTAAGATTTGTTTCTCCCACAACCAATTTATTATGCTACGACACTTACTGTAATTTCTATCAAGTACTTTCATTATGAATTGTTCTGTACTCCCTCGCCGCTTCTCTCTCCGGCAGTCATGCAGCCATCTGTTTTTCTTTCCTTTTTGCTGTTAGATCTATTTTTAGCATTTTTTATTTATATGTTTCTGATATATATTTATTTTTTTCAGATCTCCCCATGTGCTTAAGCCCTTAATTTCGTTTATTTTCATTGCCCCCAGATTTGCTGATAATACACAGAACAGGTAAACTACTAATTCGCCTTGAAATCACAGTATGTTTATGGTAGTTATTTATTTCTTTTCCAATTCTTTACCTGGTATTTCAGTTTACTTTTTGACAGATTAGTTAAAGAATAATTTTTTTGATACTTGGCAATGTTTGTTCGAAGTTGTCCAATCAGTCCATCATACTAAAGTGATAGCAATGTTTTAATTTTGCTTGCATGGTTTTCATCTGCTTGTAAAATATATCGACCTAAAAAGTAGATGATATTTGTTGATAAACTAGTACAACACATCAGTATCACATACCCAGACTCGTGGATTCACTAGCTCAAAGGAAGATAACAAAGACAGCAACAGATTAGCATTGCTGAATTGTAAAGTCCATGAGCAATTGTTGCAGCACGCCTTCAGCTTAAGAAACTGACGTACGAAATTGATGAACAGTTGAACACACTTAGATAAAAGGTTTTGTCTACGGGCTAAATTACTAGAACTACTTGGCAATGTGCACTATATATGTGTAGAATGTTCATAGAAATAATACTGTTTCAAACATGTGCGGTAACTATTAACCAAAAAAAGGGCTTATCTCTTTCAGACCTTCCATAAATATATTTGATTCTCATTTAATTGTTGTTTGTGACAATAATCATACTATATAAGTCAGACAAGTGGACAGTTATATAAATATAGCTATTATGAACCGCTATTTCATATCATTTGTTCACGTTAATTTTCCTTTTACTTATGCTGCATAATAATATCTTTTACAATAGTAGCTTCCTGGAATGCTCTGCACATAATCTTTCAGACTTGCTCTGCACATTATTGTGATAAATTTTGTTCTATAAACTTATCCCCTAACTTTTGAAGCATTTGTACTGTATTTTTTCTTTTTGCAGTGTCATCGGCGTGCCTTCTTCTAGATCTAATCACATGCTAGTTCAACATGGTGGTTAACAGGAAAAAAACACTCTGAGTAGCAAATATGTAGACCAGTTAGATAGATAACTTTTAGAAATTCTGAGTACCAAATATATAGACAGTTAGATAGATAACTCTTTAGAAATTTATCATACCCGTATGGTGTGGCAACAAACAATCCCTAAGTGGCTGTACAAACCACAATCACACTCAAAAAAACCACCTCCATCATGTAAACAACCTGCATCATGTATCTGGACAGTGAATTCCACTCTAGCCCAACGCTCTCACCGCTTGGCTTTGTTATGCACAACCATGTAAACTGAAGGATCATTTGTATCAACGACATTATATCGAGTACTCTTGTCAACTTGGAACCTAAACAACTCATATAATGCATTGGTGTAGACTTGTATTGCATGTATCTCAATTGGCCATGCACGTTCATGAGCATAAACAATCTGGTTTGTAAAAAAGTTACCAATGTTAGCTAATTACATTTACTATGTATCATTTCTGGACAAAAAGTGAGAGATGAATAGATAACTCTAACCTGTTTTGTTCGGTGTTCAGCCTCAGCCTCTGCTTTGTACCTTGTCAGTAGTAAGTTGTTATAGTTCATAACAAATTTGTTCATCGATGAATTTCGCGGGACATGTTGCTTCAGCATATGATTTGCACTCTCTGACCTCTGTGTGCTAGTCATTCCAGCACAGAAGACCCCTTTGTTGTATGGCTTAGCCCATCTTTCCCTCTTCTTATATGTACGTTGCATGAATTCATTGTCTCTGAGACTGTATTTTTCAAGGAGCTGGTCCCATGCACTCTCAAATTCATCAATTGTGAGCATTTCATTTATAATTTTGCTAAATTCATCATGGAAAGGTGTACCATAGTTGAATATAGGTCCAAACTCCTCTTGTGCTGTCCTCAACACATGCCATTTGCACCAAAGGTGTGCAGTTCCCTGCCAACAATGCGCAATTGCAATTGCCATAGCTTGACACTGATCTGGAGCATTATTTAGAAAAAAATGTAAAATTAGTCACAAACTTTTGAAATTGCATCGAAACTAGATTTATTGATTCTATCCACACGTACCAGTTAGTATAGTCTGGGGCTTGGTCCCCCCATAAGCTCCACAAATTGTTCAAACACCCACTTGAAGCTCTCCGCTGTCTCATCAATCATTAGGACACCAGCAAAAATTGTACTCTGAAATGGTTGTTAACACCCACAAAAAGACCAAACGGCATTTTGTATATGTTGGTGCAGTATGTTGTATCAAAGGTAACGACATCTCCAAAACAAGCATACTGGCTTCTACTCTTACCACTGCACCACATAAGGGTCTTGATCCTATTCTTGTTATCATAGTCTACACAAAATCGGAAACCTGGGCCTTGTTTCTTCAATCCCTTGAACACTTGTAGTGTCTTCCTCACATCATCAGCCCTTTGTTCTTTTGCAATACTCTTGCACAGATTACTTATTGAATTTTGTGACCATGGAGCTTCACCATTAGGCCCAACCATCTTTCCCATAAAATGATTGACTTTTGCCAAGGTGACGTTTTCATCACGCAAATACCTGATCATGTCCCTGGTGTACTGATTGATGAGGCCATGTGAATTCCAACACAACTTCTCAGCACATGACTCTGAAAGTGGATGGTTATGATCAGCTCTATACTCACAAACATACCATCCAAAGTCCTCTGTACGACGCAAACGCACCATGGCCGGGCATTTTTTCTTCATAGTTTTGTATTGTACACGATTGTCACTGCCCTGCATTCACCAAAAGCAAGATCTTTTAACTAATTTCTTGAAGAAAGCAAAGATTGTTCTCCGTACATGTTCCGAAGGAAGCGCAAATTCTAATTTCATAAGTGTTATTATCTGACCGAGTAAAATTACAGTTTACTAGATGATTTATCCCTTCTGCAGTTTATTTTGTGGATTATTACAGAATGCTGATTATTAGATGTGATTGCCAATATTTCAAACCACATAATCTTTGGCATATATCACATCAGCCTACTTTTGCTTGACATGTGTTTTTTATAAATGTTTGCCATGCATGTTCTAAAGGAAGCACAACTATTTTTTTAATTACCTTGCATTGACAATGAAACTCTTGCATTCTGTCTCCATCCTTATCTCCCTTCTTGGTTCCAAAGCCAACCTCCCATGAGTAGATGTTATAAAATTCTCGAGCCTCTGTAAGACAATTAAATTTTGTACCAAGAGATGGCTCAAAAATATATGTGGTCTTCTTCAAATGTGCATTGCGCAAGGCTCTCTCAATGGGACTCATTAAACGTGTTTGGCAGCTTTTGGGCGCATCATTTGGAAGCCTTTTCCTACAAAATCAAAAGTGTTGTGATGAGGACACTTATGTATCTAGTTTTGTAAATGATAAAACTCAAGGTTAAAGTTTTAATATTTGTATCTCTTTTCTTTTAGGCAACTTATAAATCACAAAAAGGTTACAATGGTAAAACAACATCATATAGCTGAATGTATTAATCTAGATAAGAATTGGATATCAGCACCACCATCTAGATTGTCCTCAATCTTAAAAAACTTTTCAAAGCAAAGCTGCGTTAGAAAATGCTATACATTCCTAAGTGAAGCATTCAAAATTACTGGAGCAATGCTATCCAGCTAGTAAACTTACCATTTTGGCCAGATTTTTAACTCTTGTTCACCATTTAAGACTGAGATGTCTTGAATCCCTTCTCTAGGAACAACTTCAATGTTCATGTCTGTATCCGTTTCTGCGCTTGGAACTCCAACACTTCTTTTTACATTTTCAGCAACCATGCTGTCACCACAATCTGTGTTGGCATTGCGGGAACTAAAAACAAATCCAGAAAGCAATTTGTATTACAATTTTATCATAATAAATGTTTCTGGTTTATGGTCAGAGTAGAACAAGTTGCAACTGACCTATCTAATGTGCAAGGATGATCCTGGTCCACCATGTTGGTTGGTTGTGTGTGCGTGTCTCCCAATATAATGGTACTGGTACCCACCATGCAAGAAGAGTTCCCAACTGAACCATACAACAGGTCGGAAAATTGCAATGCACCAGAGCTTGCTTTTATAACCAGATCTTGGAATGTCGATCCTCCAGTAAACCCTATTTACATAATAATATTAACAATGTTCCAAAGTTTCAAAAGGATTTTATTACAAACAGATATAAAACATCAAGATGACAGGTACTTGAAATTATAGAATGATTTACGCACCATTTTTGGAGGCTGAACTAGCCGAGAAAAAATTGTGATGCATGAATGGGTAGGAAATAAGATCTGAAACTTGAGCCCCTACCAAGAGTTTGCGAGTGACAAGTCAAAAATTGAATAGAACCCCCATTCTCAAAATCTACAAGATCATTAAAAAAAAAAGATGGAGACATTACCTTTATGCTGGTTCATTAACTTTGAGCTCGGCACCACCAACTCGCGCCGTGCCTCCTTTGAGATCTGTGGGTGGCAACGCTGAAAAAAGTCCGAAAAATTCAGATTTCAATCTAAAGTGGAACACAAAAAATTGCAGAGTGGACAATAAGAACAATTACTATGCTTCAGATAGATATAACTCTGCTTGCAGTTGTAATAAAAAGATATGCCTTTCTGGCAACTATTTAAATTGTAGGGCTGAGTAACTTTTATGCATGGTTGATGACTGTTTATGCATTTTTAACACATTTGAATGTATGAAGTCCCAATATAAAATGAGGAGCCCTTTACTATGATTCAGATAGATATAACTCCTGCTGACACTTGCAATAAAGATGACACTCCTGTTTTAGTTTCCTTTATTAACTCTTTTACTGTAACTACATGTACAAATATTCTAATTTTATTAGGAACCAACTATCTGTAGTGTTCAAAACAAGTACAAATGTACAGGTATGCCTTAGTATTTAAAACAGCAGTACTAATTTTGGGCCTTTTTGATTCAAAGTGTTCTTTTATCAACTGTTACTAGATAATGAAACTATTGTATTTCAAGTTGCTATTAGTAAGTCATGTGCAGCACTTGAGTCAAAGAAGAGAAAAGCCTGCCATACTGAAAGGAAATTTTCCCATTGCCAATGAAATTCTCTTCCTTCCAATTTTTCAGGTACAGCAACATGTCACGTTGTTCATAGTGGATGAAAAATGTATGGAGTTTGCTGTCAATGTAGAGAATTACAAATCTGAAGGTAAATTCACACTGAATTTACCATCAAACTTGAGCAAACAACAGATAAATGGCCATGACACTTCAGTGCCTCTGTCAAACAGGAAGACACTAACAGGGACAATTTCCAAAACTCATGTTAGCTTCAAAATAGCCACATTGGGTCAAGAATAGTACCACAAGAGAACCAGTAACGGGACTTGATTTTGCAGCCACTAGTTCTCATTTCTTAAAATAGCTAACTGTGTATTTTTTTCTTAGTCGTCAGTCAAGGTAGATGAATAGTGTGATAAATTGAAAGGAAATCTTCTTAAAATAGCTAACTGTATGTTTTTATTAAGCCTCGGTCAAGTGAGAGAGAGAGAGAGAGACTGTACATTACATGATTCACAGTGAGAGAGAGAGAGAGAGTTAGAGAGAGAGTCTGAGAGACAGGAGGTCAAAGGTAGAAGACATTACCTTTCCCGTCGCAGACCATGTTCGAGGTCGCCGCTCCCTCCACCGGCATGGTGTCCTGGTGCAGATCCAAGTGTGCCGTGTCCATGAATCACCAAGCCTCAACTGGATCTAAAGGATTTTGGGTGATTCCATGGCTGTTCAAGCGGAACAGGGGGCGCCGTTCTGGAGAAGATGAGAGAGATGAGAAGTTTGGACTCGGGAGGAGGGGTTCGATGACTTCGGTCGATCCAAACCTGGTGGCGGTGCTTTGAAGTGGCCCCTTCACCAGCGTCTTGAAGCGGCGGCGGTGGCGGCGTTCTGGAGAAGAAGAACGAGGAAAATTTGGACTCGGGTGGAGGGAAGGTCACAGCCCGGCGGAGATGCTTTTGCGGAGTGGGCCAGGCCTCCAGGGTGAGGTAAAATGCCTCGCAAAATATTGAATCTTGGGCAGACCTCCCAGGCACAACGAGACATAGCACGGATCTCAGCAAACAATCCTACGGTGGAAAAACTGGCTTCCCGAGAAGTTCCCTTCGGGATATGCTTAACCCTTTGGCTCCTCGCCCTCGAGGGGTCGTCCCTGATCCGGTGATGCCCTCAAAAGAAACCTAAACCAAGCCACCTACCGTGCAAAACACAATGACGGTGCGATCGTGCAAGCGTGAGGAGCAGCGGCGCAAGCATGTGCGAGCGGTGGCAAGAGCAGGCTGTCACGACCCGGAAGGGGAATCGAGACGATAACTGGAATTGGAGTAGAATTTAGGGATCGAGAAGCAGGAATTTGGGACAGAAGCACGAAATTGGGGAATTTATTCTGAAGAACAGAGGAAGATTACAAGTTCAGGAATGAGAGTTCGGTTTCTCGCTAACTTGAGCGCCAAGCTGCTGCCGGTTTATATACACCGCAGGCCCAGCCACTCACTACCGCCCAATGGGCCTAAACCAGCCCAAAACCATAACAGCAGTTCAAGTTTAAACGCCGCAGCGAAATATGCCACGCCGATACTAGCCCATTGCCACTCCCTCTTCTGACGTCATGATCTTCAGTGTCTTCTTCTTCGTGACATTCCCCATCCCTTGAAAACCAGCTTGTCCCCAAGCTGGGACAGCAGGAAATCGGCGACGAAGATCATGTACTTCCTCCCATGTCGTCAGAGTAGCTGGACGTCCTGACCAAGTCACCTGAATCTGAGCAATGGATGCTGCACCCTTCTGAATGACTCGGCAATCCTGGAAACTTACTGGACTGACAGAGTCATCATACTCCACCGGTACCTCACTGATGTCAGTCTCCAATATGGTAGATGGAGCAATATGAAGCTTCAATTGAGACACATGAACCACTGGATGAATACGACAGTGATCAGGCAGATCCAGTTTGTAAGCTACTGCACCCACCTTGGCCAATATCTTGAAAGGTCCATAAAACCTGTAACTGAGCTTGGCATTGGACCTTGGAGCTACTGATGACTGGATATATGGCTGTAATTTTAAGTACACCATATCACCCACAGAGAACTCCCTTTCACTTCTCTTCTTGTCAGCAAAGTGTTTCATCCTCAGCTGAGCCCGATGAAGATGATGTTTGATGACATCTTCAAGCAATCCCCTCTCCACCAACCATTGCTCTAAATCTGGTACTTGGACATGAATATCATTTGAAATGCCAAAATGTCGTGGAGGATGCCCATAAAGAATCTCAAATGGACTGAAGCCCAGAGCAGAATGAAAGCTAGTATTATACCAGTACTCAGCTACAGGAAGCCACTTATGCCATTGCTTTGGACAAGAATGAACTGCACATCTCAAGAAATTCTCCAAACACTGATTCAACCGTTCAGTCTGGCCATCTGTTTGTGGATGGTAAGATGAAGACATCAACAGCTGAGTGTCAGAAGCTTGGAAGAGCTCTCTCCAGAAAGCACTAGTAAAAACCTTATCTCTATCTGACACAATTTGATCAGGCAGTCCATGTAACTTGTAAACCTGATAGAAAAACACTTGTGCTACTTGCTCTGCAGAGAAGGGATGAGCCAAAGGAATGAAATGGCCATACTTTGTAAACTTATCAATCACCACAAGAATAGTGTCAAATCTATCAGACTTGGGTAACCCCTCAATGAAATCCATGCAAATCATCTTCCAGGGTTGAGAAGGCAAATGCAAAGGTTGCAGCAGACCAGGTTTCTTCACATGCTCTATTTTGACTTGTTGACACACTGCACAACTAGCCACAAAGTCTTGGACATCTTGTTTCAAACCTGGCCAATGAAACAATTGTTTTATTCTGTGGTATGTCGCCAAAACTCCAGAATGTCCCCCCACACCAGACTGATGTACTGCCTGAAGAACATGCTGTCGAGCCACAGCATTATTGCCAATCCACACCTTCCCTTTGTACCTGATCAAGCCATCCTGCAGCAAGAATGGGCTATTCAAATCAACATTGTCAACTAGCTTTTGTAGAATCTCCTGAGCCAAGGCATCATCAGCATAACCAGACTTGACTCTTTCCAGCCAATCAGGGGCACAGATAGACAAAGCAGATATCTCATTATCACCATGGCATCTAGACAAAGCATCTGCTGCTTGATTAGTAACCCCTTTTTTATACACAATCTGAAATTGAAGATCCATCAATTTCAACACAGCCTTTTGCTGCATCTTAGTTAACACTCTCTGATCAGACAAGTACAATAAGCTTTGGTGATCAGTTTTGATTATGAACTTCCTGTGCTGCAAGTAGGCTCTCCACTTATCAATAGCTAGTAGAATGGCCAAACATTCTTTTTCATATACTGATAGGCCAACATTCCTTCCTGTCAAAGCCTTGCTTAAGTATGCTACTGGATGCCCTTCCTGCATCAAGACAGCCCCAAAACCATGATCACTAGCATCTGTCTCCAAGACAAAATCCTTACTGAAGTCTGGAATTGCTAGGACAGGAGCCTCACTCAAAGCCTTCTTAAGCTGTTCAAATGCTAAATTTGCTGCTTCAGACCAAACAAAGGGTACATCCTTCTTAAGTAACTCCACTAAGGGTCTGCTAATCAAGCCATAAGACTGGATGAATCTTCTATAATATCCAGTCAAACCCAGAAAACCTCTCAGGGCTTTGACATTCTTGGGCTGAGGCCACTGCTGAACTGCCACAATCTTAGAAGGCTCAGTTGCTACTCCTTTTGCTGAAATGCAGTGTCCCAAATATTCCACCTCAGCCTGAGCAAATGCACATTTAGACAGCTTGATGAAGAATTGATGATCTCTCAAGATCTGGAATACCTTTGTCAACAATTCCAAATGTGATTCCAAGGAAGATGAATAGACTAATATATCATCCATAAACACCAAAACACCTTTTCTGAGCAATTCAGCAAAAATTATGTTCATAATGCCTTGAAATGTAGCAGGAGCATTAGTTAGCCCAAAGGGCATAACTAGAAATTCAAATAACCCACTGTGAGTTTTGAAGGCAGTTTTGTGGGTGTCCTTTGCATCAATACAGATCTGATGATATCCAGACCTGAAATCCAATTTAGAGAACCAACATGCTCCAGCTAACTTAACTCCTCCACCACTGGCATAGGGTGTTTATTCTTCACTGTTTGCTCATTCAGTTTTCTGTAATCAACACAAAACCTCCAGCTGCCATCCTTTTTCTTCACCAATAATACAGGACTTGCATAAGGACTGACACTAGGCTTAATGATGCCATGCTGCAGCATCTCTTTCAACTGATTCTCAATTTCTGTCTTCTGAGCTGGTGAATATTTGTAAGGCCTGACATTGACAGGCTGAGCACCAGGTACCAGTTGAATATGATGATCAAACTGCCTTTCAGGAGGTAATGAAGTAGGCTCCTGAAATAGATCCTGATACTGATCTAGCAATATCTGCACCACAGGTAAGACAGAAACCTGCTGATTCACAGTAATTGACTGCAGTTCTGCATCTTCTTGGACAACCAAATCATCCTGCCACACAGGCTGCAGCTGAATGCACTGTGTTAGGGCCTTCTTATTCAAGAGTCCTTTGAGCCCAGACCCACTAACTTGAGAACAAGGTTTGTGTTCAGAGCTCAAGCCTTTCAGAGTAATCTGTTGCCCATGCAAAGAAAATTTCATCTCCTTCTGAGCCCAGTGTACCCACATAGGACTACACTCCTCCAACCAATCTTGACCCAAGATCATATCAAAACACTTCAATGGCAGAATTCCCACTGTAGTCAAGAAAACATGACCTTGAGCAGTCCACTGAAGGTTATCAATCTTCCTGGAGCAGATCATAGGACTCCCATCTGCAGCCACAAACTTAGTCTCCTGACATGGAACAAGCTTCCTGGCCACCAACCCTGCTAACTGCTGACTGATAAAGGAGCCCACACTACCAGAGTCAATAAGAATGAGCACCTCCACCTTGCCAATTTTGCCACAGAGTTTCATTGTCTTTCTTCTGATTGTGGGATGGCCAGATGCCTGACCCACAGCCAACACTGTCTCCTCAGCTTCCTCCACATCATCATCAATATCCACAACCTCCTGTTGTGCTCCCAAAGCCTCCATGAGTTCTTCAATCACATGAATGGGAACTTGAGGAGGACACTTGTGCCCAGCACCCCATTTATTCCCACATTTAAAGCACAACCCCAACAATTTCCTCTGCTGTTTCAGATTATTCCACCTGTCACTTGTTTCAGGTTGCTCAACACCCTTCAGCTTTTCTGTTTCAATCCACTTGGGCTTATCATGATATGGTTTAAACCCAGCTTTCCCAGTCTCCTTCACCACAGCTTTTCCCTTGCCCCTACTCAACTCAGCTTCCTGCAATAATGCCAATGCACTAGCAGTATCGACATTGGTTGGCTTATGTAACACAATGGCTGATCGAATCTCCTCCTTCAAACCACCCACAAATCGAGTCACAAAATATGTTTCATCATAGCTGGAATTGTAGAGCAACAGACAATGTGCAGCCTGCTCAAACTCCAACACATAAGCATCCACTGTTGAAGTTTGCCTGACAGTTTCAAACTGCTTGAGCACAATTGGGTACTGATGCTTATCAAACCGCTCCATCACCAGAGCACATAATGAATCCCACTCCAGCACCCGGCCTCTCCTCTCGACTGTGTGCAACCAAGTCTTCGCTGGCCCAATGAAATTGAGCGCCGCAAACCTTGTCTTCAGGGCAGGATTAACAGCGTATACCTCGAAATAAACGATACAGTCATCCATCCACAGCCTAGGATTTGTTCCATCAAATTTGGGGAAATCTAATTTGGGGAACGGCGGAGGACGCGAATTGGGATCAGAATAGTTGTATGAGACCATACCTTCGTGAACGTTCGGCGGACGGGTCGCTCTGAACCCGCCGCCGTGATCGCCACGCCCGTTGTTGGGCGCCGCGGTCAACGTCGGTGATGGCGACGAAGACGCTGGCGCCACATTGAGGTCGAGCCCACGGTGTATGGGCTGTTCGACCGCAGCGTGTGCGACGGGCGGCGCACCGCCGCTGGAGGTAGCAGCTGCTCCTCCGCCTCCGCCTGCCTGGTGCGGCAATACACCGAGCACCCCGGGGCCCGGCGACGGCCCTGCTCCAGGCGCGTCCAGTGCGTCGAGGCGGGACACGAGACCATCCACGCGCGTGGTGGTGGCGGCGACCGTCCTAACCACCTCCTCCGCCTGCGACGTGAGATCCGCAAGCATGAGGTCGGTCTCCGTCTGCTTGGTGCTGATGCCATGGACGGAGTCCATCGTCGCCTTCACCATGTTGTTGATGCCGAGGATCTGCTTGGGGATCTCGGCGAACCCGGCAATCTGCTTCACCATCTCCTCGAGCTTGCTGGAGAGGTCCTCAAGCGACTGCGCCATCCCGGCTTGCTTCGCGGGCGCCATGGCCGGAGTTGATCAGAGAAAAAAAATTTCCCGAGCGATAACCTGGAGCTGGATACCAAATTGTCACGACCCGGAAGGGGAATCGAGACGATAACTGGAATTGGAGTAGAATTTAGGGATCGAGAAGCAGGAATTTGGGATAGAAGCACGAAATTGAGGAATTTATTCTGAAGAACAGAGGAAGATTACAAGTTCAGGAATGAGAGTTCGGTTTCTCGCTAACTTGAGCGCCAAGCTGCTGCCGGTTTATATACACCGCAGGCCCAGCCACTCACTACCGCCCAATGGGCCTAAACCAGCCCAAAACCATAACAGCAGTTCAAGTTTAAACGCCGCAGCGAAATATGCCACGCCGATACTAGCCCATTGCCACTCCCTCTTCTGACGTCATGATCTTCAGTGTCTTCTTCTTCGTGACACAGGCTGCAGGAATGTGCGGTGGCACATGCAGGTGTGGCACCATATGGCCCATGGTGTAGTGTTATGGTGGCGCGTACAGCCTCCACAGCGGTCGCTCCAGCACGAGCAGGCTTCACTGTGGCACTACTGATGTCTACAGCAGGCGTCATGGTGTCTCTACTCTCTACCATGCTCTGCGGTGATGGTGCCACATGGTGTGCGCTTGGCGATATGTAGCGAAAACTAAAACTTTCCAAAACGAATGTATTGTCGATATGTCAGTGGGAAGGAAAATTAAAACCATTGTTTGCAACTGAATTGTGAGATATATGTTCACCAATACATATGCAATACAAAATATTACGTAGTGTTAGACAAACACTTCATCAGTTAAGAAATGTTCACAATCCAGAATGCTAGCATTAAAACAAATCATGCAAAACACAGTTATTTATAGTTCATGCTGAGACAAAAAAAAAACACCTCCCTGTCCTTCACACACATATTGTCCAATATTATGAACAATGTTCTGGGGTAATTTTTTTTGAACGGGTTTCTGGGATAAATTAAGAAATAAGGTTTTGAGGGATCATTCTCCGTTGGCCTTAATCTCCATTAACAACCATTCCTTCCTTAGATTCTTTGGTAACCCTAAAAGAGATCTGACCCGGCGGAAGTTGTCACGGCTAAGAATTCTATACACCTTTACCTCATCATGATCCAATCCATAGCTAGGTATCTCTTCAAATGCTTCACTGATCTCTGATGCTTGCACAGAAGGCTCAGCGCACAAAACAGGTTGCAGCGTTCGATTGGAAGTGATACTTGCACATCGCCTCTTAATTCTCATTAGCTCCTCGTCAACAATGGCTGGCTGTGGCCTCTCAGTGCCCTTCCGCCTTTGTCCTGTCAATGTACCATCACTACTACATCGATAGGAATTGAAGAAATACGATACGTTGCTGGGTATTGCACCATCTTGGTCGAGTAACAACCCATCTTCGTTGCGTGAAACAGAATGTATAGTTTTGCTTGTCATGTTCACCATTAGCAGATCTACCGAACAGTCATCATACTCGTCCCCAAAGCCACAATCAACTGAGGGTTCGTGCAACCAGAAGCAAATGAGGTTAGGATCGTCCATGCTCACGATTGGGTGGTCAAGTGGGAAACAACGGAGGTCGAGGCCCTTGTAGGAGTCGAGTGGCCAGAGCTCGGTTGCATCAACCATGCCGTCCTTCACCCACTCCGCATCGTCTTTGCCGATCCTCATCGTCCAGGTTTGGATTGTATATGCGTCACAAGAACGTTCGCAGCTGGATGCACCCGGACCTCCACAACAGCAGCGGGGGAAGATGTTGACGAACTTTAGCGCATCGCCCCTAGCAGTGGCGCACACGTTCCGGTTTGATGGCTCTCCACATATGTTTTCCCTGGGGAGCTGTAGATACTGCAGCTTAGGTGTCTCCTCGAACACATCGCAGAGCACGACGCAGAGCTCCTGTCGGTCGACATCGACCCAGCAGAGTAACCCGTCGCCGACAGGAACGACGGCTTTCCAAGATGAAGGAAGCTTCCCAACTTCAGTGCCGTCGCGAAACCTGATGTGCAGCCGCCTGGTGCTCCACTCACCAGCACGGAACAAGGTAAGGTCGGCCGCCCACACCAGCTCTGGCGTGGCCGGTTCCGATCTCTCCGATATCTGGAGATGCGCCACGACGAGCTCGTCCTCGCCACGGCGCACAAGGCCAGTGCCATCGTAACCGAAATCAAAAGCCGGGAGCAAAGACAGTGACGGCGGCCGCGGAGGATCCGCATCGGCGGCACCAGCATTGTAGATGAAGTGGTCTGTCCTGTAGTCAAGCTCTACCCTGATGAGCACGGAGTCGCCGTGCGCCGCGAGGACCTGAGACTCAGAATACCTCGCACGAACGCCATCGGGAATCCAAAGACAGACGCACGAAACTGCTGGGGGCTCTGCGAGGCGGAGAGAGACTTGGATCCGGAGGCCGGTCCTGGTGCGTGCCTCCACCGATGTCTTGCTGGCGTCGTCGGACGTGGAGCAAGACGAGCCCTTGTACTCGATCTTCACGTACTGCTCGAACATCACCCATGGCGGGTACGCCGTTTGTGCTTCCATGGTCGCCTCCAAACTTGTGTGCCCAAGATATTTTAACTGTATGGTAGGGGACGGAGGATCGGTGCCTCAATCATACGGTGGGCTTC
Organism: Themeda triandra; assembly: GCA_018135685.1. NCBI lineage: Eukaryota > Viridiplantae > Streptophyta > Magnoliopsida > Poales > Poaceae > Themeda > Themeda triandra. The sequence continues at coordinate 135,321 of JAENPR010001150.1, read as the reverse complement.
GGCTTCACATAATAAGTATATATAAACGGTGCGTCTGTTGTCCGTGTATTGCCAAGACAAACTTTGTAACCGACTAGTATTTGTACTTGATCCAAAATAACCGACCTGTACTCATGTTCAAGTCAAAAAAATTTCAATCTAACGAATTCCATATTTAGAAAATAATATTTTTATAATGTCGAACAAGTATGATGGATTAACTATGAAACATACTTCCCTCAAAAAAGTAAGTCTATTTGGAGACATAATATTGATATTTTTTTTAAAAAATCATTGAACTTAAAAATAAATTGATTTACTCTACATTCTAGGTAAAAAGGTTAGAGCATCTCCAAGTGAAACAAAAAAATAGTTTCAAAATCATTGAGTTTTCCATGTTGCAAAAAAAAAAAAAAAAAAAATTTCGGTGCACTAACCAAGAACTTGTCCACCGGTTTCAACCTTCAAGAACTCATGTCTAAAACATCAAACATTTGGTCCCCCCAGCCTTTTGATCGCCACCGGTGAGATCTTGTCAGTGTGATCTTTTTTTTTTTTTTTTTTTTTTTTTTTTTTTGAATCGGGTATCCCCATTTTCATTTCATGAAACAAAAATACAGCAGGTTTTTAGAAGCATAGAGCTACTTAGAGAGGGAGGGGTAGAGGGGACCTAGGAGACGATCGCTTGACCACCCAGCGCACGAGGACACACAAATCCAGATTACTTAGGTTACAGACTGGGCTTAGCCGTTCCTGCGCAAGAGGAGCAGCATACTGATTTAGAAAGGAAAAACAAGACTACCACTTCATCTAGCTCGAAGCTCAGAAACCACCTGACAGAATCTTCAACGCCAACACAGGGGGCCGATCATTACCCATGTGTGTCGAACGCCCGTGTCTCTCTCATTGTGGCCAGTCAAGTGTATGTGGAGCACAGAGAAGCTGTTGCATGTTGGGTTCCCCGGGACGTGATCATCGGTGTGGATGATGACTTGATGAGCATAGGGCGATGTCGCATCATCGTGCGTCTCCCCATGTGGCTGGTAGCAAAAGCTCGAGGACGAAGTGCATGACTGTCACCAGCCATGGCCATATCTCTGACGAAACTGAATTGAAGACTGCTGATGCTGCTCGGATGAAGAATCCGGCTATTTTGGCTTCTCAAATTAGTCGGCTGTTCAACAGCCTTAAAATAGCCGGTTATTGTATAGACGGATTCATAATAAAGTTTTTTTTATTGAGATAAATGCATTGAGTTGATACAAAATTCTCAAGATCACTATGGATCTCTACACATTTAAAATGCACACACCTCACACAGTATTGAACAAAATATACATTATGAATCTATAGATCACTAGATCACCAACTGGTTCCAAATCCTATGAGCATGGCTTCTGGAGTACAAACTTGGATAAGAATCGGTACATGACCACATAATTAACCTGCAACAAAGATACTGTTACTTGTTTTCATACAGTTCATGCATAACATTATATAGCAAGACTAACAAATGTTAAGGCCTAATTTAATGTGGACTGGCATTCATTTTACATTTTTTTTAACCAAGGGGATCCCCCATTTCCATTACCGAGATAACGGAAATACAAGCCGTTAGAGTTTTACATAAAAAGAAACAAGACATCTAAGAGGATGACTCAAAGCCCCACTATCTTAACCAGCTAAGCCCCCACCATGAGACTATTCCGAGAGTACCAGTAGGCCAAAAGGAACAATTCTGAAACTAAACAAGGAATAGGATGCACCGAAGCATCATGCAGACAGATGGTCATAAATACAGGTTCCCAAACATTCACAGACAAGCCGCCTCGACATAGCACTTCTTTCTCCCTTTTTCTTCAATCTGCTCTTTGTTGTTCCCCTCGCACAGCACCTTCATTCTTGTGGAGGTTGATCCTTCAGCATCTTGGGAGCTCCCACCTTCTTCTTCTCCACCAGCTAGGTTAACAGCAATCTTCACCAGAGTGTTGATTCCTTCCTCCAGCGCCTCCTTGTCTCCTCCTGTGTAAAGATCTGCCCAGTACCTCATAAGCCTACAAGTGTAGCACATAATATAAGCAGAGTCATGCAAAGATTTTTGTTGAAAGCATGCTTTGTTGCAACTCTTCCACATAGCCCAACATACAGCTGTTATTCCCAGAGTATGAAATTGTGTACCGGCTGGCAACCAAAGCTCACCCATGCCCAGCAATGCTCAATCCAATTAGGTATATTATCAGGTCCCAAACCTGTGGCAATAATGAACCAAACTGCACTAGCCACCCCACATTGAAAGAATAAATGATTTGCAGATTCAGGTTGAAAACAAAATAACAAGAAGGGTCCCCAACCCAGTTCCTTTTCAGCATATTGTCTTTTGTCAGAACAGCGTAATTCATCAACATCCACAAGAATATCTTAATTTTTGGAGATATTTTCCCTTTCCAAATACGCTTATGATAGACACCGGAATCATTCACAGTTAGCACAGTATAAGTAGACTTCACAGAAAACAGACCATTACTACTAAACTTCCAGGAAACTGTATCTTCATTTTCATTTAAAAGAATCAAAGACAAATCAACCATGATCCTTTCCCAACAGTCTTCCAAGGACCCACTAACCATCTAGAAAACTTAACAGAATGAGGATCAGATCTGACCTGAGATACTAAGAGCAACTCCAACACTACCCTATAATGACTTGGCAAATCCTAATTTTTGGTAAAATCAGAAAAAAGGTCCTCCAACACTACCCTAAAACAACTTGGCAAAATAGCAAGCTTGGCAAAAGAGGGGCAAAAGGGCGCATATTTGCGCGCGTGTGTTCGCTTGCCATCGGTGATTTCGGGCTACGGCGCTCGTACTCCCGCGCGCGCGAACTCCGCTTTCCTTTTCCCGCGCGCGCGCAGCAGCAGCAGAAAGGCAACAGCGCAGCGCTATGATTGCCTGTTCCCTGCCTTTTTCATTTGTACGTATATGATCCATGGATTGCATTGACGAACAAATCAAATGTAGTACGTGGCGTGAACTACACGTTCGTGAAGGACGCGGCGACTGTGCTACATCATTGGCCGGCAACTATGCTGGTTGTCAGCACCTGTCGAGATTTGGTGCATCACCTGACGAGATGTGGCCGGCAACAAATGATCACCGGTGAGCAGCGTGGGGCGCCGGTCAGCGGTGGTGCGGCGCCGATCTATCGTCGTGTGTGGCGGCGCGTTCGGTGTGGAGACCGCGGGGACAAGATCGATCGACCGCGATCGGTCGCGAGGAACGTGAAGGGGCACGGGGTCGCGATCGCCCACCAAAATTTGTGACATGTGGACCACCAAATTAAATTTGCCAAGCTCAAGTAGGGTAGTGTTGGAGAAGCCTATTTTTTTCACTTGGCATTTGAGTTTTGCACCTGGCAAAATCCGAGATTTGCCAAGTGAAGGATAGGGTAGTGTTGGAGTTGCTCTAAGATTTCAGGCTGTTGACACAAGGCATATAGTTCTGGAAATAAAATACTGAGAGGTTTATCATATATCCAAGAATCTTTCAAAAAAAAGTTTTTTTGGCCATTATTCACATTATTCTTTCTGCCTTGAATATAGATTTTCCTAACCTTCAATGAATCATACCAGACAGGAGAATCAGACTGTTTGTGTTTCACACTGCTAATAGAGGCATTTGTCAAATAGTTAAGCTGGACAATTTCTCGCCACAAACCCTTTTCATGATCTAATCTCCACCACCATTTACATAAAAGTGGCAAAAGACAATATGCCTTAACAAAAACGCATCGCTACCGCATGTCTTAGCCTAACGAACAAGCAAGATACCACCGATATGAAACCCATGCTTGAAGAACAGATGGGGCAGGTGGACACTAGCTAGTGCGGAGCCATGCTTCCAAAGGCACTAGTGAATGGCTCTGTGAGCGTCAATCCTCTCTCAGAATGTTACATAGTGTTTGACAAATACTTCAATTGATAATAAATGAGCACTAGCCAAATTGAACATCAGAAAGCATTGTGCTAGAACGAAAGTAAATCAAACTTGAAACAGAAATTCGTAGTTGTGCTTGAGACAAAACGCAGTACCACAGTTTCAAAAAACAAAACGCAGTACCTCCCTACTTCACACACATCTTGTGCAATCTTGGGGATAAATTAAGAATCAATGTGCTGAGGAATCATTCTTCATTGGCCATAATCTCCATCAACATCCAATCCTTCCTCACATTCTTTGGTAACCTTATAAAAGATCTGAACTGCCGGCAGTTGTCATGGATAAGAATACTATATGCTTTTATTATCCTATGTTGATCCAATCCATAGCTATGTATCTCTTGAAATGCCTCGAATATTTCTGATTCTTGCACAGAACGCTCAGCGATCGACACAGATGGCAACATTGGATTGGTAGTGATGCTTGTACGTAGCCTCTTAATTCTTATTAGCTGCTCGTCATCGTCAAGGATGGCAGGCGGTGGTCTCTCAATGTCCCTCTGACTTTGTCCTCTCAATGTACCTTCACTACTACTTTTTCGATAAGAATTGAATAAATACGATATGTTGCTGGGGATTAGATGATCATCTTGCATTTGAAACAACATATGTTTGTTGTGTGAGACAGATTGTATAGTTTTGCTTGTCATGTTCACCATTAGCAGATCTACCGACCAGTCATCATAGTCGTCCCCATATCCATTATCTGACGGTTCGTGCAACCAAAAGCAAATGAGGTTAGGATCGTCCAGGCTCACGACAGGGTCGTCAAGTGGGAAGCAATGGAGGCCCTTGTAGGAGTCGAGTGACCAGAGCTCGGTGGCATCAACCATGCCGTCCTTCTCCCACCCCATGTCTTCTTCACTGCCGATCCTCATTGTCCAGGTGTGGATGGTGTAGGCTTGGCGAGAACGACTGCAGCAGGAGGCACCGGCGCCGCCACAGCAGCATCGGGGGAAGATGTTGACGAACTTGAGCGCGTCGCCCCCAGCAGTGGCGCAGACGTTCCGGTTTGACAGCTGCCCGCATATGTTTTCCCTGGGGAGCGGTACATACTGTAACTTGGGTGTCTCTTCGAACACGTCACAGAGCACAACGCCGAGCCTCCGTAGGTCGACCCAACAGAGTAGCCCGTCGCCGACCGGTACGATGGCATTCCAGAACGAAGGAAGTTCCCGAAATTCACTAGCGTCACGAAAACTGATCAGCAGACGCCGGACGCTCCACTCACCACCACGGAACAAGGTGAGGTCGGCCACCCTCATTAGCTCTGATGTTGCCGGTTCTGATCTCACCGACGACACCATGTGGAGATGTGCCACGACGAGTTCGTCCTCGCCGCGGCGCACCAGGCCTGTGCCATGATAACCAAGACCAAAAGGCGGGAGCAAAGACAGCGACGGCGGCCTCGGGGGGTCGTCAGTGGCAGCGCCAGCATTGTAGACGAAGTAGTCTGTCGTGTAGTCATGCTCGGCTTCGATGGAAACCTCAATGAGGACGGAGTCACCGTGCGCTGCTAGGACCTCAGAATTCTTCGCACAAAGGCCGGCAGGAACATGGAGGCAGACGTACGAAACTGCTGGGGCCTCTGCGAGGCGGAGGGAGACATGGATCGGGAGGCCAGTGCTGGTGTGGGCGGCCACCAATGTCTTATTGGCGGCGCCGGACATGGAGCAAGAGGAGCCCTCGGTCTCGATCTCCAAGTGCTGCTCCAACATCACCCAGCGCGGGTACGTGGCGGAGGACGGATCGGAGGGAGGTTGCGCCGCCGCCGCCGCCATCACGGGTGAACAATTATATGCCCTAGCTACTTTACGATCGTAAGGTAGGGGAGGATCGATGCGTCAATCCTGTGGTGGGTTATACATAGTTAAAACTTAAAACGGCGGGTCGGTTTTAATTTCCGTGAATTGGAAACGCACTTTGTAACCGACTTGTACTCATGTCCCCTCATCTATGGGAAAAACAAGAAGTCAAAGAATTTGCAATTTGATCAATTCCATATATTCCATATTGTAAAAAGTAATCTGTTATTATCCACTTATTATGCCTCCGTGTGCCGTACGTATTGCCCTACCGAGTGCCGTACGTGCCTCCGAGCTTGTTCCTGGACATGTTGCTGGCGTTCCGGCTCTGCTGTGGCAGACGTTGGCTTTGGTCACTATATGCACTACCGGAGACAGACTTGTTGCCGACGGCCCACGAGTTTGCCGATGGCCAAGGAATATGCCATCGGCAAAAAAGCCAGTTTTACCGATGGCCGGGCCATGGGCAAACACAAGCAAACGGCAGAGCAAGATTTTGACGATGGCCAAGCCATCGGCATAGTCCCACCATCGGCAAAGTTTGCCAGGAGCGGACAGCGGCCGACGCCGTCTGTTTTGCCGATGGCTTAGCCGTTCGGCCATCGGCAAATAGAGTAATTTGCCGATGGCCGCGGCCACCGGCAAATTCTGCCACGTGGCTGCCAGTGGAGCGCACAGGCCCACCTTCTTTGCCGATGGCTGGCCATTGCAAGGCCATCGGCAAAAAATATTTTTTTTGTTTTTTCACATGTGGATCATATGTGGATCACATGTGGAGATGTCTGGGTTTTGGCCATCGGACGTCACAACTTGCTCGAAACTTTTTAAAATTTTTAGCACACACTACACATGCTATGACAACACAACCGGTCAAGTTTCGTCAATTTTTGACTTCGCTTGGATTTTATAGAATTTGAAAACACTTTCCGCACACGTCACTCCCCATGTTACGAGGCCAACAGGGTCGTAATTTCATGCGAGGTCCCGGATACGACCTCAACATACTCGAGAATCATGAATACCATTTTTCGAATCAAAAGTTTGCATTATTTCATGTACTGCAGTTCAAATTTGGAGTCGTCGGAAAAATTCAAAGAACCGGAAATAATTAAGGAAATATAGCTACAAAACTCAAAATTGTCCTAACTTTTGAAACGGGGTTGTATTTGACGTAGGAAGTTACCGAGAAAAAAATTGGAAAGAAAAAAAAAAATCAAAGTTTGCCGATGGCCTTGGAAGGCCATCGGCAAACCTAGTTTGCCGACACGTGGCCATCGGCAAAGTGATAAATTTGCCGACAGCTTTGACCATCGGCAAAGTAAATAGAAAAAGAAAATAAAAAAAATTCCTATTGTCTAAGGCCCGGCCCACCCCCACCCCACCCCGGCCCCAACCCTAGATCGAGCCGCGCCACCCCCGCGCCGCCCGACCCCCGCCGCCGCTCCCGACCACCGCCGACGCGCGCTTCCGCCGCGCGCCCGACCACCACCGACGCGCGCTTCCTTCCGCCGCCGCTCCCGACCCGCCGACGCGCCGCCCGACCGCCGCCACCGCCATCCACCGCCGCCGCCGCCTTCCCCGCGAAGCCGACCCGCGCGTCCCGCTCGCGCCGCCTTCCACCACCGCCGCCGCGTTCCACCACCACCACGCCGCCTTCCCCAGCCGCTGCACCACCACCGACGCACGTCAAGGTGGCCCGCACCGCCGCCTTCCACCGCCCCGACCTTTTTTCCTCGCCGGCCGCCGTAGCCCGCCCCGGCCACCCCTCGGCCAGCCAGGACCGGCCGACCGCCGTCGCCCGCCCGAGCAGCGCCGCCCGCCCGAGGGCCGCCGCCACCTCGGCCAACGGTTGGCCCGCCCTAGCAGCCGCCACCTCTGCCGAGGAGAAGAGAAAGAAAGGAGAAAGAGGAGGAAGAAGAAGAAGGGTGGAAGAAGAAAAACGGAGGAGGAAGAAGAAGGAGAAGGGAGGAGGAAGAAGAAGGAGAAGGGAGGAGGAAGAAGATGGAGAAGGGAGGAAGAAGAAGAAGGAGAAAGTCCACTTCGTTCGTCCACCTTCCTTCCACGTCGTCGACGCCGTTCGTCCACGCCGTCTGTCCACGTTCTTCCTCGCGCGTCGCCGGAGGAGAAGGTAAAGCTCTAGGGTTGTCGGCCATCGTGCCGTTTCTGTGTTGACGGCCTTCGTGCCGTGTTTGTGGTTGTGTGGGCCATCGTGCCGCAAATGTGAACGACGGCCTTCGAGCCGGTGGTTTTTCTTGCAGGTTTTGGAAACCTCCCCGTTTAGGGGAGGTTCTGCCGAAATTTTCAACTAATAGTGATGCCCTTTTTGCTTTGCAGAGCAGGACTTGTCATAGAGGACCTTGACCGTCTTCGTGCACCTATCCGCCTCTGCGCCGCCACCCTAGGTATAAATCTCCTCTGTTCCTTATAGTTGTTGTAAGTACATTGCGTAACCGAGTTAGGCATCTCCCGTCCGAAAGGGATTCGCGGTCGTTGGTATGCGGATCAGTGCATATCTGCGACTGTTTCTCTTTCGGATTGTCCATGTTATTTGGACAGCCCGAGGATGCGTAGATGGGTTAGCTTCCGTGTTCCGCCCCCGTCCGAGTCGGAGTTTCGGCAGCCCCTCCCCGTTGTTCTCCGGATACACACTCTCCCTGTCGGGACATGTATCGGGAGAACAGCGGGGAGATGCTCCCGAAATTCCATCTCGGACGGGAGCAGAGCATGGAAGCTAACCTCATCTACGCATCCTCGGGTGGGATTAGGACCTATCCTTCACCTAGTAGATGGTAGGAGCGCCTTGTAGATGCAGATGTTGGTCCTATTACTCGCTTACGTTGGCGCATGACAGAGGATGGCTGACCGTGAGTGGATGTACACGGTATTCAAAGACAAGACCAATGAATGGGTTAAGGGGACCAGGGACTTCCTGGAGAAGGCATTTGGTCCAGCTTCTAAAGGGGCAATTCGGGTGTTTTGTCCCTGTAGCAAGTGTAAGAACCAAACAAGGAAAGAGCAACGACAGATGATGAATGATATTTGTGCGAACGGATATGTTCCAAACTATACCCACTGGATCCTCCATGGGGAACCCCAACAGGTTACGGCGGCGGCGCGGCTAAAGAGGAGGTTGGGGGAGGGAGAGCGGCGGCGGGCCTGGGAGCCACCCGAGCCGCCCCGCGTGGGGAGCGACGTGGGGGGAGGAAACCATAGGAACTGAAATTATCTCAGCAAGAAGTAGAGAGTGTTAATCACTCTACTGATGAAAGTTCTATGCAACTGGTGGTTTATCAAGGGCATAATGACGTTACAGGTACAAGCGCAAGCCCAATTCCCCCAGAACTAAAAGGAGTGACACCTGAGCCAGCTGTAATACAAGGGGAGGAAGTTGTACACCTAAATGAATCAAATTCTAGTGCTGAAGACGATGATGACATGTATGAAATTCAGCAAGATCCCGTCGTGCTCCTCTGTAAAACATGTTGTCTCCAGGTTGACAACTTGAACTCGATCAGAACTCTGAACCGAGCTGTATCGGCATCGGCGGCGAGCCCTCGGCGGTGGCCGTAGTGTCAATCTTATTGAATTTCCTGTGCTAGCTATCCTCCGTTCCCTAATACTGTTACAATGACGTCACCGGGGATGATGTTGGCGTAAAGTACAGACTAGTAAAACATGATGTTGGCGTAAAGCACTACTGGACTCAGGCGCTTTGCCGAGTGTAATTACACTCGGCAAAGATCCGTTTGCATTCGGTAAAGGCTTTGCCGATTATAGCACTCGGCAAAGTATTATCATAAAATTTTGCCTCGGTGAAGGGACTTTGCCGAGTGCCAAGAAGGCACTCAGCAAACAAAGATGCTGTTACTCGTGTTCAGAAATCAAAACGTCATTGGCCGCTGGTTCCAAATCCTATGAGCATGGCTTCTGTAGTACAAACTTGGATAAGAATCGGTAGATGACCACATAATTAACCTGCAACAAAGATGCTGTTACTCGTGTTCATACAGTTCATGCATAACATTATATAGCAAGACTAACAAATGTTAAGGCCTAATTTAATGTGGACTGGCATTCATCATACATTTTTTTTAACCAAGGGGGATCCCCCATTTCCATTACCGAGATAACGGAAATACAAGCCGTTTAGAGTTTTACATAAAAAGAAACAAGATATCTAAGAGGATGACTCAAAGCCCTAGTGCCCCTGATAGGATTCCTCGTCCTACCGGCGATCTCGCGTAGTCTGTAGGGATGAGAGGGAGGAGGAGCTGGGCGGCGCGTGCGAGTGCGACGGCCGGGCGCCGTCGCGAGGAAGAAGAAGAAGGCAGCTGCTAGGGTTTCTGGCGGCTAGGGCAGGAGGGGGGCGACCCGATCTCCCGGCTCCCTAAGGGAAGCCGGAATAATTATGATAATTATTCTGCTTAATTTCCAATAATCCGAATTACAAGAATATATATAAGTCTCTCTAGACCTTTTGCTAAATAAACCCCTGAGGCTAAAATAATTATAAAACGACTATAAAAATAACTAATAGACTCTTCTAGCCACTATTAGACTTGTTACGATGGGTATACTGTATACCGGTCATAACATCTCTTCCCGCCTCGGCAAACAGCTCGTCCTCAAGCTGGACTTCTTGGAACTGGGTCTTGAAATCTTCGAGTGGCTCCCATGTGGCGTCATCTGCGGGCAGCCCCTGCCACTGGACGAGGACGCGCCACTCCCCGCGGCGAAGTTGAGCGCGGACCACGCGCTCGGGAGTAGGTAGCAGCCGGCCATCCTGGACCGGCGGTAGCGGAGGAGGCGCCTCGGGTGGAGCGCCTTGGTAGGCCTTGAGCTGGCTGACGTGGAAGACATCATGAAGTCGCCACCACTTGGAACGGCCCGGCGTAGCGCGGCTTCAGCTTGCCCCTCGAGTTAGGAACGAGGGCCTGCACAGGACGATGAAGAAGCCGCAGGAGCACCCATGCACCCACCTCAAAGGACACGTCGCGGTGGCGGTCGTCGTAGTACTTCTTGGCGTGCTGCTGGGCCTGCAAGAGACGTTCGCGAACCACGTCCAGGAACGCGTCGCGGTCACGGAGCAGAGCGTCGGCTGCCTCTGTTTGCGCCGCGCCATGCTGAAGAGGAAGGAGCGCCGGAGGTGCCCGCCCGTAGACCACCTCAAAAGGAGTCGCACGCAGCGCCGTTTGGAAAGACGTGTTGTAGCAATACTCCGCCCAGGACAGCCAATCGACCCATGCTCGGGGCCGATCGCCTGTGACGCACCGCAGATACATCACAATGATGCGGTTCACCACCTCTGACTGGCCATCCGTCTGGGGGTGGAAGGCCGTGCTCAATCGCTGCTTCACCCCTGCAAGCCTAAAAAGGTCACGCCACAAGTGGCTGGTGAAGACGGGGTCGCGGTCGCTGACGATGGAGGCGGGGAAGCCGTGGAGGCGCACAATGCTGTCGAAGAAGGCACGCGCCACGGACGCCGCCATGTACGGGTGGCTGAGGGCGATGAAGTGCGCGTACTTGGAAAACCAGTCAACCACCGGGAGGATGACCGACTTCCCATGTACCTTGGGGAGGCCGTCGACGAAGTCCATGGAGATATCCGCCCACACCTGCGAAGGAACGTCCAGGGGCTGCAGCAGCCCCGCCGGGTGTGCCGTCGGCGTCTTGTTCCGCTGACACGTGTCGTAGGAACGAACGAAGTCCTGTACCAGCACACGGTCGTCAGTGAAGTAGAAGTCCTGATGCAGGCGCACGAGGGTTTTCTGGATACCCTCATGGCCGGCGGTGTGAGCCAGCGCGACCACCTGCTGACGCAAGTCGCCGTGGTCAGGCACGAAGACGCGCTTGCCGTGGAGCAGCAGGCCGGCCGTCAGGGACCAGGGGCCCTCGAGCTCGCCCCGCTCGAGCTGCTGGAGCAGGGTGGCCGCCCCCGGTTCGACGGTCATGGCGGCGCGGATGTCGTCAGAGATGCTGAAGGAGGGGACGGAGATAGCGAGCACCGCTGGACCCTCCTCGTCGCGGCGGGAGAGAGCGTCAGCAGCGGTGTTGAGGCGGCCCGGACGGTACTCCACTGCGAAGTCAAACCCAAAAAGCTTACTCGACCATTGGTGCTGGGGCACCGTCGACAGGCGTTGATCCAGGAGGAACTTGAGGCTGTAGTGGTCGGTGCGGACGAGGAAGTGACGGCCCCAGAGGTACGGCTGCCAATGCCGCACTGTCTGGACCAACCCAATGAGCTCCCGCTCATAGGCCGCAAGCTTCCCATGGCGGGCAGCGAACGGCCTGCTGAAGAACGCCAGGGGTCCGCCCTCCTGGTGTAGGATGGCGCCGAAACCAGTGCCGGAGGCGTCGCAGTCGACGACGAACTGGCACTCGAAGTCCGGCATTTGCAACACCGGTACTGAAGAGAGAGCGCCCTTGAGGCGCTCGAACGCCGCGGCCGCCTCCTCATCCCACGCGAATGCCTCCTTGCGCAGGTGTTGACGGTCGTTAACTCATAAAATTAACCGTCAACTTAGCATGCAAATGGACCTATTTATAAATACTTGATAGATATAGGGTTACCACACGACGTAATTCCACGAGTTTTGGTGAATATCTATTTCTGCGGGGTGACAAGTTGAAAATCAACCAAGATGGCCCACATGTCATGATTACATAGAGATAAAGACCGAACGGGTAAAATTGTATAATCTAGAAGACTCCGAAGGCAAACCCTGGAAGCCGGGGCCCACTCGCACCGTGGGCGGCCGGCCGACGGGGAAGGGGAGTCGGCCGACTCCCCAATTCCACCAATCGGTGGAGTCTCGCGGATCCCGCCTCCACCGACTTTGAAGATCAATAATTATCGTCCATTTAGGTCGGTTTGATCCGAGGGCTGTGGTTAATCCTAGGGGGCTATATAAGCGAGCCCCCGGCCCTCGGGTGAAACCCTAATTCATTCTCCAATTCATTCAAGACTTCAATCTAGAGAGAGAGTTAGATAGAGAAGGGTCCCTCGAATGGATCTATCTCTATAGGGTATTAGATTCAAGAGAGATTGAGAGAGTATAGAGTGGAGGTAGATTTGGAGGAAGCCCGGCGTGTCGGTGTCTCCTCTCCAAAGTGTATCTCGGGATCAAGTCTCCTAACCCGAGGCTTGGTTTCGTAATCATTCGGCAATTCAACTTCTAATACTAGTAAGTTCGTTGTTATTATTGTTCTTTGGTTTACAAGTTTACTTTATTCGCTTCGCGTTGGGAATAGAGTAATCGTTCTTTAGCATAAGCGTGGTGCTTAGGCTAGGTTCACTTGTAGATGCTCCCTATTCGGCCGAACCGTGGTAGTAGTGAGGGAAGTGACAATCCCTTTATTACCTTTGTAATCCACTTCCCGTTGGTAGGTAAGGTAGGTCCTTTGTGCCCGGTTTAGCATCCTTTGTGGTGTCTATTCCTCAGGTACCCCCTTAGAACAATAGTCTCAAAGCTTGCCATAGGTTAGAAGAAGACTGACGAAGGAGTTCTCTCTATATCGCTTAATTCTCACTTGACTAGCAGCCCAGGGGTAGAAGTAAAGATCGGGTTAGTCTATTGCACGTTTTCTCTTAGCGGATAAAAACAAATACGATACTCAGGACTTATCTCCCGGGTGAAGTGCTCACCGATATCCGTGCGCTTGCGGATTATTTCTCTTTGATTCTTTCGTGTGCGTATCTAGTGTCAACAAGCATTTCTGGCGCCGTTGCCGGGGAGAAAGACGGTCTGCTTAGATAACCTAAATCTTGCTCTACCTTGTACCTATACTTTTATCTTTTTCTTGCACTTTACTTTTCTGTACATTTTATCTTTTTCTATCCTTATGGATAATTCAAATTCCATTCCTATCTTTCAATTTTCTGCACCCACGGAGACCAGCCTAGTGCCACATGAGTCATCACAACCTATCCAAACACCTAGCTATAGGCTGAGTCCGCGGTTGATTGCATTGGTCCAAAGCCTATCCTTTTCGGGAGAAGGAGACGAAAATCCTTACCTTCACATTAGAGACTTTGAGCAAACATGTGATCGTCTTCGCATAGAGGGCATGTCCGACAAAACCCTCCGTTGGAAGCTATTTCCTTTCTCGTTAAAGGGAAAAGCTAGACAATGGTATGATAAAGCTGTAGGTAAGCAACAAGGAGATTGGGGGTCCTTACGCTCCAATTTTTGCCTAGATTTTTATCCCATCTCCCAAATCGTCGACCTTAGAGTCAAGGTTCGACTATTAAGCAAGAACCCGAAGAATCTTTGGCCTCATCCTGGAATCATTTTACTACACTTTTAGCATCGTGCCCGGACCTTAGTCTACCGGATCCCATTCTTTTACAACACTTTTATAAAGGTCTCGAGTAGAGACAGTAGAAAATTGCTCGACACAACTTCGGGAGGATCATTCTTGCATATCTCTGCCGAGAAAGCAAGATCAATCCTAGACCAAATCCTATCCAAAGAATTAGACTACCTCCTAGAAGTAGAACCTCAATTAGCTCAAGACAAACATTTGCCGATACACCATCCACCTCGGCTAATCCATGTCTTGAGCAAGACAAGGAAGACATTCCACTTCCCGATTTTATGCTAGATATTGAACCCGATCTGTTTTCCGATTTCGGAAACATCTTCAACTATCACAAGGTGAAGAAGCCACAAGGCAAATATCACCCAATAAAGCCATGCAATATTGATGAGGATATTCCAGCAGAAAACCTCGGGAGAGTTAGTGTCTGTCATGAGCAATGAGTGGTTAGAAGAGTCGAGCTTTCCTCCGAAATAATTGGTGGATTCATCTTCTCTTCCCATTCATTGCATGATTAACAATGATCGCATAGACACTCTCTACAATCCAGTTGTGGGAATAAATATCATGTCTACTACACTAGCAAAATATTTGCAAAGAAACATGACATTGACCCCAACAAAGTGAAGTTCATAAGAAATCTTTCAAGACAAATTCTTCCTTGTTTAGGAATCCTACATGTCCTACCACTCCGGGTAGAAGGAACCCCGTTCACTTAAGCTTTTATGTCTTTGACATAGGGGATTTCCACCGTTGATAGGACAACCATTTAGAAGACTTCTTTATGAAGGACAAACCGGGAAGCTTAACATTTGTTTAGGCAAGAAACTCCAGTTTGCAATGTCCATTTCACACTCTTTAAATACTAAAACCGAGCCCTATCCACATTATGATCCATTGGAGGAATTTAGAGCAGCCTCTCTAGAATTCCTAGTTAAACCAGAATTAGAAGATGAAGCTAGATTCTTCATAGAAGAAGAAGCTGACCCTTCTGAGAATGAACCATTAGATGAGTTTACCCTACCACCTAGACCTCCTATTGAGTTCAAACCTTTACCAGCCGGTCTTAGATATGCCTTTCTAGGAAATGATCCAGACACTCCTGTCATCATAAGTGATACTCTCACTCAGGAGCAGACTTTTCGCTTAATGGCTGTCCTAGAAAAACATAAAAAAGCTACTCACTCCAGGACCTCAAAGGAATTAGTCCTGCCCTTTGTACCCATCGCATTCCCACAGATCCTGATATTCCACCATCTAGAGAACCCCAACGTAGGCTCAATAATGCGATGAGAGAAGTTGTTAAGAAAGAAGTTTTAAAACTGTTGCACGCCGGGATTATTTACCCCGTGCCACACGGTGAGTGGGTCAGCCCCTGTCCAAGTTGTGCCTAAAAAGGGAGGCATGACTCGTTGTCCAAAATGAGAAGAATGAGTTAATCCCACAAAGAACCGTCACAGGATGGCGAATGTGCATAGATTATAGAAAGCTTAATAAGGCAACAAGAAAAGATCACTTTCCTTTGCCTTTCATTGATGAGATGCTTGAGCGATTAGCCAACCATTCTTACTTTTGCTTCCTTGATGGATATTCGGATATCATCAAATCCCTATCCATCCTAATGATCAAAACAAAACGACCTTTACATGCCCTTATGGAACCTTTGCTTATCGTAGGATGTCTTTTGGGTTATGTAATGCACCAAATTCTTTTTTCAAAGATGTATGATGTCTATATTTTCGATATGATTGAAAAGATTATGGAAGTTTTCATGGATGATTTTTCTGTTTATGGAAAAACTTTTGATGAGTGCCTTGAAAACATAGATCGAGTATTGCAAAGATGTGAGGAAAAACACTTAGTCCTTAATTGGGAAAAGTGTCATTTCATGGTTAGAGAAGGAATAGTGCTAGGACACTTAGTGTCCGAAAGAGGCATCGAGGTAGATAGAGCCAAAATAGAAGTTATTGAACAACCGCCTCCTCCTATCAATGTGAAAGGAATTAGAAGTTTCCTTGGTCATGCTGGTTTTTATCGTAGATTTATAAAAGATTTCTCTTTCATCGCTAGACCTCTTACCCGCTTATTGGCTAAGGATGTTCCTTTTGACTTTGATGATGCCTCGCTTACAATCATTTGAGATCCTTAAGAAAGCGCTCATCTCGCTCCAATCATTCAACCCCCGATTGGACTTTACCTTTTGAAATTATGTGTGATGCAAGTGACTACGCCAGTAGGAGCAAGTGTTAGGACGTACTAAGGATAAGAAGCATCATGCAATAGCTTACGCTAGCAAAACTTTGACTCGGACCTCGGCTTAATTATGCTACCACCGAAAAAGAGCTCCTAGTCATTATCTTTGCTATTGATAAGTTTAGATCCTACTTAGTGGGTGCCAAAGTGATTGTTTACACCGATCATGCCGCTTTAAAATATTTGCTCACTAAGAAAGATGCTAAACCTCGATTGATAAGATGGATTTTATTACTCTAGGAATTTGATCTAGAAATAAAAGATAAAAAGGGAGTAGAAAACTCTGTTGCCGATCACTTGTCTAGAATGCGGTTTGAGAAACCACAGGAACTACCCATCGACGACGCACTCCGGACGACATGCTCTACGGAATCAATAGATCGACCCCTGGTATGCGATATTGTTAATTTTATGGTTACAAAGTTACGTACCACCAGGAGGCAACAAAAGGAAACTTATCCAGGAGAGTCGTACTCACATATGGGATGAGCCCTACCTCTTCCGAGTGTGCTCGATGGCCTCGCTCGAAGATGTGTGCCCACTGAAGAAGGAATCAAAATCATCGAAAGATGCCACTCATCACCATATGGAGGCCATTATGGGGTGTTCCGTACACATGCGAAGATTTGGCAATGTGGATTTTTCTGGCCAACAATGTATGAAGACACAAAAGATTTCATTCGGAGATGCGGTCCTTGTCAAAGACATGGCAACATTAACTCAAGAGATGCCATGCCACTTATCAACAACCTTCAGATCGAGCTCTTTGATGTTTGGGGAGTTGATTTCATGGGACCATTTCCACCATCGAAGAAATGTGAATACATCCTCGTAGCAAAGGACTATGTGTCCAAATGGGTCGAAGCTCGCCATGCAAAAGGCAGATAGCTCAAGCTCCAAAAAGATGTTCGAAGAAATAATATTCCCAAGATTCGGTGTCCCAAGAATAGTCATAAGTGATGGAGGATCACATTTCATCGACAAGCGTTTCGAGCAATACTTATTGAAGCATGGAGTACGCCATAACGTCGCTACTCCGTATCACCCTCAGACAAGTGGCCAAGCAGAGACATCAAATAAGCAAATCAAGAATATTCTTCAGAAGATAGTGAATGAAATGGGAACTGCATGGAAGGACAAGCTTCCCGATGCACTATGGGCATATCGAACAGCATACAAGACACCTATTGGGATGTCACCATATCAACTAGTCTATGGAAAGACCTGCCACTTACCAGTAGAGCTGGAATTCAAAGCTCACTGGGCCATCAAGAAATGGAATATGGACCTAGAAGCAGCAGGAGAGAAGAGGAGGATGCAAATCTCTGAACTAGAAGAATGGAGAGAGAAAGCCTATCACAACGCCAAGATATACAAAGAAAGAGTGAAAAGATGGCACGACAAGAGAATCAAGATCAAGGAGTTCACACCCGGAGACAAGGTATTACTTTTTAATTCCAGGGTCAAACTCTTCGGGCAAGGAAAGCTTCGAAGCAAATGGGAAGGACCGTTCGAAGTAGTAAGCTCATCATCGCATGGAGCCGTTACGCTTCGCAACAACGAAGGTACGATATTCAAGGTAAATGGTCAACGCCTTAAAATATTTTTAGAGCCCATTGAGGAAATAGGTGAAATAGATGAATTAAACTTCTATCTCAATTAGGTAGTTGGGCCCGACCTTTTTACTTTTCGTTTTTCGGGGTCCAGGGTATTTTTTCGAACGACAAAAATATGCTAAATAGATTGCGAAAAGCCCTGGCAGGGGGATCCACCTGCCAGAGTCGGCCGACCCATAGGGGGAGTCGGCCGACTCATGGACTCCCCCATTCACCGCCAGCTTTTGCATTCGTGATCCTTCCATACTCTTCCTTCAGGAATTTTTGCCGATTAGGGTTTTTGAGATCACGTTGACGCGTTATTCCTTCGGAGATTCCCTTTAGATGCCCTTTAGATGCCTCTCCATCCCCCTATATAAAGAAGCCCAGCCTCAAGCCAACCTCATTCCATCTAAATCCTCCTCCTCCTAGCATCAAGCTTGCTACGCAAAGAATGGCGAAGTCAGAGCCAGAGAATTTAGATAGGAGATTGATCCGCTTCGGGATTGATCTCAACACCATCCCAAAAGAGGAGCCCAAGTCCAAGGCCATCGTTCTTGCTGAGCCAAAACCCCTAGCCTCTATTCCTCCAAAGCCTCAAGCTTATAGCCATAGCTACTTCGCTCAACCATTCATCGCTGCACCCAAACCTTTACTCCTAGATGGACCTCCACCAAAGGGTCCTATTGTGAAGCTCCCAGAAGGCACCAAGATCCTCCCTCCTAAGCACAATGAGATGCTTATGGGAGTGAAGACCAACAAGCAAGGGGAGATCGTCTGTGCTAAGTATAGCACTGGAGAGCGCTCGTATTACGAGGGAGTCCGTGCTCACCCGAGCAAAGTGAAGTTCGTCCCTCCGAAGGAAGCCCCGAAAGCAGCTCTCGCCGCCTCAGAAGCTCCAAGGAAGCGTCGCAAGACCGTTGCAGATTTAGAGAAGGAGTTAGAAACTCAGCGCGACGTTATAACATCTCTGCGAAACGCCCAACATATCCAGAGCAGTAGCATTGTCACTCTCATAGATAGACTTCGTGCGCAAGAGAAGAGGACGGCTAAGTTAGAAAAGAGGTTAGACGCTCTAGAGAAGCGAGTTGATTAGATAAGATTTATCTTAGCATCAGAAAGGCCTAGTGTGTTTGGATTAAAAGTTTTAGTTCGCAAGAGTGCTTAGTTAAAGTTTCGATCCTAGTTCTTTTTTATACTTGTAACCCAGGCCTTAATGAAGATGAAATAAAGTTTTCTAGTTATATTTATTATTGCATATGTGTTGCCTCTTTTGTCTCCACCTTGTTGTGAATGAAGATAACAGGAATCTAGTGTGGGGGAGGCAACCGACGACGAAACTAACGGATATCAGCGAACCAGTAAAAATATTTGAGAGTATATGATGTAAAGATCACGCACGATGAAGCGGACCCCGAGGGGCCACCTGCCAGAGTCGGCCGACCCATATATGGAGTCGGCCGCCCATGGGCTGGGCCCATTTGGCTCCAGCTTTCGTCCACGGTCAGGTTTGCTTCCCTACGTTCCAAATTTTATACCGGTCATGTTTTTCCGATTCGTTTGGGGAACACTATGAATTAAATCACATGCTATATATATTGAGAAGGTAGATTATTTTAATCATGACCCCAAGTTAGACTCACACCATGATAATTCCTGGGAATCCCTGTTGCTGTTGGGAACATATTTTATAGGGACCCCATTTTACTTAAGTTGTTGAGGACAGTGATATAGCATGGACCATGAGAACCTGATTTCTTTATATCTAGTTGCTTGGAGAATTTCTTTTCGAAAATCTTAAAATGTTAGCTATACTTCTCCTCTGTGGTTATAAATGCCTATAGAGCCTCGTCGACAAAATTCTGAAAGACCAGCACATAAGCTTTTTATTTGTGTTGAGAATAGTCTTGGCGGTATTAGAGCCTTAGAGAAGGGTCTCTTACTCATATGATCAAGTGCACTTACACCCACATATATATCTGCTGCTCCTACACTGGGAGTACGCAAAAACATGCTTTCCGCCATTCATCCATCTCCTGCACTGGGAGAGGATACATGCACTTTCTAGGATTCCTATATGCTCCAAGAATTGTCATCATCATCCAACTGTTGAAAGAAGATTATTATTGTCATCATCATCATCATGTTCAAGAAAGTTATTGTATCCGAGAGTGAGACATGGGCTATGCAAAAATAATGTTTAAAAAAAAGAGAGAAGAAAGAAAAGAAAGAAAGAGATAGCCCATGAGCTCCAAAGTATTGTGATCCCAAGAGAAGGAAAGCTCAAAGAAGCTCAAAGAGCTATTCAAGAGAAGATCAAGCAAAGCAATGTTCAAGAGAAGAGTGTGCAAGAGAGGGAAGGAGCATTATTATCAATTTAGCCACTAAATATTCCACACACTTGCACACACTTGATCTAGAGTAAGGTCCCCCTCTCCTTGGTTCCCGTTTTTGACTAATCAATATGCACAGGTAAAAATGCTATTCCTTGACATACCTTAAACTCCACATAAGCCTTAGTAGAATAGGAGGCATACCCTTTCACATGCCTCAAGTGAGTTCCAAAAATGCCACATACATTGAGAGATTTGAGTGCTCTATACTTAATGGTGAGATCCACAAATACCACATATAAAGAGTGATTTGAGTGTACTACATGATGGAGAAGGGTAAGCTAAGTTTTCTGTGCAAAAATATTATAAAAACTCCAAGTGACAGGATTGATAAAAGAAGGATCTCTACTTCGCGCTGTTCCATCTTTCAACTCCCCAAAGTTCAATGGTAGACACTTTGAATCCCGCAGTACAGGTATGATCAGGGATAATCTAATGTTGATGTCTTAGTTTGAGGCTATGCTTAAAGTAATCCATCCTTTTCCTCGAGACGAGTAAAAGATAAGTGTGGGGGAGTTTGTTGACGGTCGTTAACTCATAAAATTAACCGTCAACTTAGCATGCAAATGGACCTATTTATAAATACTTGATAGATATAGGGTTACCACTGACAGAATTCCACGAGTTTTGGTGAATATCTATTTCTGCAGGGTGACAGTTGAAAATCAACCAAGATGGCCCACATGTCATGATTACATAGAGATAAAGACCGAACGGGTAAAATTGTATAATCTAGAAGACTCTAGAAGGCAAACCCCGGAAGCCGGGGCCCACTGGCACCGTGGCGCGGCCGACCGAGGAAGGGGAGTCGGCCGACTCCCCAACTCCACCAATCGGTGGAGTCTCGCGGATCCCGCCTCCACCGACTTTGAAGATCAATAATTATCGTCCATTTAGGTCGGTTTGATCCGAGGGCTGTGGTTAATCCTAGGGGGCTATATAAGCGAGCCCCCGGCCCCCGGGTGAAACCCTAATTCATTCTCCAATTCATTCAAGACTTCAATCTAGAGAGAGAGTTAGATAGAGAAGGGTCCCTCGAATGGATCTATCTCTATAGGGTATTAGATTCAAGAGGGATTGAGAGAGTATAGAGTGGAGGTAGATTTGGAGGAAGCCCACTGTCGGTGTCTCCTCTCCAATGTATCTCGGGATCAAGTCTCCTAACCCGAGGCTTGGTTTCAGAATCATTCGGCAATTCAACTTCTAATACTAGTAAGTTCGTTGTTATTATTGTTCTTTGGTTTACAAGTTTACTTTATTCGCTTCGCGTTGGGAATAGAGTAATCGTTCTTTAGCATAAGCGTGGTGCTTAGGCTAGGTTCACTTGTAGATGCTCCCTATTCGGCCGGAACCATGGTAGTAGTGAGGGAAGTGACAATCCCTTTATTACCTTTGTAATCCACTTCCCGTTGGTAGGTAAGGTAGGTCCTTTGTGCCCGGTTTAGCATCCTTTGTGGTGTCTATTCCTCAGGTACCCCCTTAGAACAATAGTCTCAAAGCTTGCCATAGGTTAGAAGAAGACTGACGAAGGAGTTCTCTCTATATCGCTTAATTCTCACTTGACTAGCAGCCCAGGGGTAGAAGTAAAGATCGGGTTAGTCTATTGCACGTTTTCTCTTAGCGGATAAAAACAAATACGATACTCAGGACTTATCTCCCGGGTGAAGTGCTCACCGATATCCGTGCGCTTGCGGATTATTTCTCTTTGATTCTTTCGTGTGCGTATCTAGTGTCAACAGCAGGAGACGGGTCAGAGGGGCGGCGATGGTGCCGAAGTCCTTGATGAACTTCCTGTAGTAGCCGGCGAGCCCCAAGAAGCCCCGGACGCCACGGGGGGAGCGGGGGGTCGGCCAGGCGGCCACTGCCGCCACCTTGTCGCCATCCATGGCGACGCCGTCGGCCGAGATGACGTGGCCCAGGTAGGCCACAGACGAGGCGCCGAAGGAGCACTTTGACCTCTTGAGAAAGAGGCCGTGAGCCCGCAAGGTGCTGAAGACGAGGCTGACGTGCTGGAGGTGCTCGGCCCACGATGTGCTGTAGATGAGGATATCATCAAAGAAAACCAGCACAAACCTGTGAAGATAGTGGCAGAGGACGTCGTTCATCAGGGCCTGAAACGTCGCCGGGGCGTTGCACAGGCCAAAAGGCATGACAAGGAACTCGAAGTGGCTGTGGTGTGCGCGGAACACCGTCTTGATGATGTCCTCCGGGTGCATGCGCACCTGGTGGTAGCTCGAGCGAAGGTCGAGCTTGGTGAAGTACTTAGCCCCGTGGAGCTCATCGAGAAGCTCGTCGACCACCGGGATCGGGAACTTGTCCTTCGAAGTCTTGTCGTTGAGAGCCCTGTAGTCGATGCAGAATCGCCACGACCCATCCCCCTTCCGCACCAGGAGGACAGGGGCGGAGAACGGCGACGTCGACGGCCGGATGATGCCCTGCTCCAGCATCGCGGTGCACTGCCGCTCCAACTCGTCCTTCTGGAGCTGCGGGTACCGGTACAGGCGGACGGCGACTGGCGCCGTACCGGGTAGGAGGTGGATGCGGTGGTCGTACGGCCGCACGGGCGGGAGGCCGCACGGCTTCTCGAAGATCGCCGCGTGTTGGTGGATTAGCCGGTCGAGCAGTGGTCGCGGCTCCGCGTCCACGGTGGCGGCCAGCAGGTGCTGCGCCACCGGCGTGGGGCGCTCGCACTGCCAGGTGACACGTCGGGGTCCCCGCTGGAACGACACGGTGTAGTTGTCGAAGTCCCAGGAGAGGATGCCCAGGGTGCGCAGGAAGTCGACGCCGATGATGAAGTCGAAGCACCCCAGGGGCGAGGCCCACGCAGGTGATGGGGTAGGAGACACCGTCGACCATGAGAGGAATGTCGCGTGCCACGCCCGTGCACTGCAGACGCTCCCCGCTCGTGACGGTGACACGCAAGTGCTCGGCTCCGGTGGGGGCGAGGCCGAGGCGACGCATCACGTCCCCCTGGAGGAAGGAGTGCGTCGACCCGGTGTCCAGCAAGGCCAGGAGTCGCTCCCCCCGCAACGTCACTGGGAGGAGCATCGTGTTGTCCGTGCGGATCCCTGCAAGAGCATACATAGAGACAACCAAGGCGTTAGCGGTGGGCGTCTCCACCGCCGCGGTGATGTCCTCAGCTGTCAGGGCAGCCCCGTCCGCGTCCTCGAGCGGGGACTCCTGGTCGTCGGTGTAGTCGGCGGTCTCAAGGTAGAAGAGCCGCTTGCACACGTGCCCACGGACGAAGGGCTCGTCACAGTTGAAGCAGAGGCCCTGGCGGCGCCGCTCCACCTGTTCTGCCGGTGTCAGGCGACGGAAACGCGGCTGCCCACCGCCAGCCGGAGTGGCGGACAGCGGCGTCGTGCCTCCTGCGGCCCCCGCGAGCGCCGCTGGCGTCGTCGAGCGCGGGGGGGCCGAGCGCCCCTCTGCTGGGCAGGCTGGGCCGGCGCGAAGGCCGCCGCGCGGCACTCAAAGGCCCGTGCCAAGTACATCGCTGTTTGGAGGTCCGGCGGGTGGTGCATGTCGACGTCGACCTGGATGTGGTCGGGCAGCCCACCAACGAAGAGCTCCGCCTTTTGCTGAGCGTTGAGGTGGCGCACGTGGCAGAGGACCATGTTGTAGCGGTTGGAGTAGTCCTGCACCGATGACCCGGAGGGAAGGCGCGCGAGCTGCGCGAGTCGTGTGCCCTGTGTCGGCGGCCCGAAGCGGAGTTGGCATAGGGCGCGGAAGCGCTCCCAAGCCGGCATGCCCTCATCTTGTTCCAGGGCATAGTACCACGTCTGCGCATCGCCACGAAGATGGTAGGAGGCGAGCCACGTACGATCCGAGGCCAAGGTGCGTTGGCCGCGGAAAAACTGCTCGCAATGGTTCAACCAATTGAGTGGATCGACGCTGCCGTCGAACGTCGGGAACTCCAGCTTGTAGAATCGGGGCGCGGCTTGCGCGCCATGGGTCAAAGCGGGGGCCCTCGAGGCCTCGTCCGGGACCGCTGCTCCCTCGTCACCTCCCGGAGAAGGGGCAGACGGGGCTGGGGCGCCGCCGTAGTAGAGGTTCCCGGAGGCGTCGCCGTAGAAGATCCCGGTGTTGAGCTGGCCACCGTTCCCGCCCGGCGAAGCACCCGGGGCGGTCACAGTGGAGGTGGACATGGGGTAGATCGGCACGGACACGGATGCCCCCTCCAACGCCCACGAGGGGATGGGAGACGGCGATGTCGGCCAGCGCCCCAAGTTGAGGGGCAGGCCCGTGCCCTGGAGCTGACCCGTCGCGACGGGCTGCGCCGGTGCGGGCAGCACGGGTGCACCAAGGGAGGGCACCGTGGGCAGCATGGGTGCACCGAGGGTGGGCACCGCGGTGGTGCGCGATGGCGCCGGGAGGGCCTGGACCGGCTGCGGCGGAGGCAGCACCGATCCCGGTGGCGGCGGTTGTTGGGTGAGGCCCGTCCAGGCGGCCTGCATCGCAGCGATGCTGTGGCCCATGGCCGCCATATTGGCGCTCATCTCAGCGACGACAGCCGCGAGGGACTCGAGGGTCAGCGGCACCGCGCCCGAGCCCCCGGCGACTGATCCGGACGGCACAACGGTGGACGGAGAGGCGGTGGTGGTGACTGCGTTGGTGGTGGCGGGGATTTGCGGGCTGGCGGCGGTGGTGGTGGCTGGAATCGGCGGGTCGGTGGGCGGCAGCGAGGGGATCGGAGGACCAGACATCGCTGATACCAGGTCGATAGGATTCCTCGTCCTACCGGCGATCTCGTGTAGTCTGTAGGGATGAGAGGGAGGAGGAGCTGGGCGGCGTGTGCGAGTACGGCGGCGGCCGGGCGCCGTCGCGAGGAAGAAGTAGAAGGCGGCGGCTAGGGTTTCTGGCGGCTAGGGCAGGAGGGGGCGACCCGATCTCCCGGCTCCCTAAGGGAAGCCAGAATAATTATGATAATTATTCTGCTTAATTTCCATTAATCCGAATTACAAGAATATATATAAGTCTCTCTAGACCTTTTGCTAAATCAACCCCTGAGGCTAAAATAATTATAAAACGACTATCAAAATAACTAATAGACTCTTCTAGCCACTATTAGACTTGTTACGACGGGTATACTGTATACCGGTCATAACAGCCCCACTACTTAAGCAGCTAAGCCCCCCCCCACCCACCTTGAGACTATTCCGAGAGTACCAGTAGGCCAAAAGGAACAATTCTGAAACTAAACAAGGAATAGGATGCACCGAAGCATCATGCAGACAGATGGTCATAAATACAGCTTCCCAAACATTCACAGACAAGCCGCCTCGACATAGCACTTCTTTCTCCCTTTTTCTTCAATCTGCTCTTTGTTGTTCCCCTCGCACAGCAGCTTCATTCTTGTGGAGGTTGATCCTTCAGCATCTTCGGAGCTCCCACCTTCTTCTTGTCCACCAGGTTAGGAGCAATCTTCACCAGAGTGTTGATTCCTTCCTCCAGCGCCTCCTTGTCTCCTGTGTAAAATCTGCCCAGTACCTCATAAGCCTACAAGCATAGCACATAATATAAGAAGTCATGCAAAGATTTTTTTTGAAAGCATGTTTTGTTGCGACTCTTCCATATGGCCCAACATACAGCTGTTATTCCCAGAGTATGAAATTTTGTACCGGCTGGCAACCAAATTAAGCTCACCCATGCCCAGCAATGCTCAATCCAATTAGGTATATTATCAACTCCCAAACCTGTGGCAATAATGGACCAAACTGCACTAGACACCCCACATTGAAAGCGCAAGGGAATATAATTGGAGGAATATTGGATATATTGCATTAATATTGGGCCACATAGGCTGATTATATGGAGTACATAGGACTAACATCTCACATGATTAGGCAATGTGGTACTATTCCTAATACTCTAATAGCCCCTTAGGCTACCAGCCGAACAGGCTTGGTGCTGGCCCATAGCAGGCCAATTAGGCGCCTATTCTAACAGAAAGAATAAATGATTTGTAGATTCAGGTTGAAAACAAAATAACAAGAAGGGTCCCCATCCCAGTTCCTTTTCAGCATATTGTCTTTTGTCAGAACAGCGTAATTCATCAACATCCACCAGAATATCTAAATTTCTAGAGATATTTTCCCTTTCCAAATACGTTTATGATAGACACCGGAATCATTCACAGTTAGCGCAGTATAAGTAGACTTCACAGAAAAAAGACCATTACTACTAAACTTCCAGGAAACTGTATCTTCATTTTCATTTAAAAGAGTCACAGACAAATCAACCATGATCCTTTCCCAACAGTCTTTCCAAGGACCCACTAACCATCTAGAAAACTTAACAGAATGAGGATCAGATCTGACCTGTGATACTAAGATTTCAGGCTGTTGACACAAGGCATATAGTTCTGGAAATAAAGAGAGGTTTATCATATATCCAATAATCTTTAAAAAAAATATTTAGGCCATTATTTACATTATTCTTTCTCCCTTGAATATAGATTTTCCTAACCTTCAATGAATCATACCAGATAGGAGAATCAGACTGTTTGTGTTTCACACTACTAATAGAGGCAATTGTCAAATACTTATGCTGGACAATTTTTCGCCACAAATCCTTTTCATGATCTAATGTCCACCACCATTTACGTAAAAGTGGCAAAAGACAATATGCCTTAACAAAAACGCATCGCTACCGCATGTCTTAGCCTAACGAACAAGCAAGATACCACCGATATGAAACCCATGCTTAAAGAGCAGATGGGGCAGGTGGACACTAGCTAGTGCGGAGCCATGCTTCCAAAGGCACTAGTGAATGGCTCTGTGAGCGTCAATCCTCTCTCAGAATGTTACATTTAGTGTTTGACAAATACTTCAATTGATAATAAATGAGCACTAGCCAAGCATTGTGCTAGAACGAAAGTAAATCACACTTAAAACAGAAATTCATAGTTGAGTTTGAGACAAAACGCAGTACCTCCCTGTACTTCACACACATCTTGTGCAATCTTGGGGACAAATTAAGAATCAATGTGCTGAGGAATCATTCTTCATTGGCCATAATCTCCATCAACATCCAATCCTTCCTCACATTCTTTGGTAACCTTATAAAAGATCTGAACTGCCGGCAGTTGTCATGGATAAGAATACTATATGCTTTTATTATCTTATGTTGATCCAATCCATAGCTATGTATATCTTGAAATGCCTCGAATATTTCTGATTCTTGCACAGAAGGCTCAGCGATCGACACAGATGGCAACATTGGATTGGTAGTGATGCTTGTACGTTGCCTCTTAATTCTTATTAGCTGCTCGTCATCGACGAGGATGGCAGGCGGTGGCCTCTCAATGTCCCTCTGACTTTGTCCTCTCAATGTACCATCACTACTACTTTTTTGATAAGATTGAATAAATACGATATGTTGCTGGGGATTAGATGATCATCTTGCATTTGAAACAACACATGTTTGTTGTGTGAGACAGATTGTATAGTTTTGCTTGTCATGTCACCATTAGCAGATCTACCGACCAGTCATCATAGTCGTCCCCATATCCATTATCTGACGGTTCGTGCAACCAAAAGCAAATGAGGTTAGGATCGTCCAGGCTCACGACAGGGTCGTCAAGTGGGAAGCAATGGAGGCCCTTGTAGGAGTCGAGTGACCAGAGCTCGGTGGCATCAACCATGCCGTCCTTCTCCCACCCCATGTCTTCTTCACTGCCGATCCTCATTGTCCAGGTGTGGATGGTGTAGGCTTGGCGAGAACGACTGCAGCAGGAGGCACCGGCGCCGCCACAGCAGCATCGGGGGAAGATGTTGACGAACTTGAGCGCGTCGCCCCCAGCAGTGGCGCAGACGTTCCGGTTTGACAGCTGCCCGCATATGTTTTCCCTAGGGAGCGGTACATACTGTAACTTGGGTGTCTCTTCGAACACGTCACAGAGCACAACGCCGAGCCTCCATAGGTCGACCCAGCAGAGTAGCCCGTCGCCGACCGGTACGACGGCATTCCAGAACGAAGGAAGTTCCCGAAATTCACTGGCGTCACGAAAACTGATCAGCAGACGCCGGACGCTCCACTCACCACCACGGAACAAGGTGAGGTCGGCCACCCTCATTAGCTCTGATGTTGCCAGTTCTGATCTCACCGACGACACCATTTGGAGATGTGCCACGACGAGTTCGTCCTCGCCGCGGCGCACCAGGCCTGTGCCATGATAACCAAGACCAAAAGGCGGGAGCAAAGACAGCGACGGCGGCCTCGGGGGGTCGTCAGTGGCAGCGCCAGCATTGTAGACGAAGTAGTCTGTCGTGTAGTCATGCTCGGCTTCGATGGAAACCTCAATGAGGACGGAGTCACCGTGCGCTGCTAGGACCTCAGAATTCTTCGCACAAAGGCCGGCAGGAACATGGAGGCAGACGTACGAAACTGCTGGGGCCTCTGCGAGGCGGAGGGAGACATGGATCGGGAGGCCAGTGCTGGTGTGGGCGGCCACCAATGTCTTATTGGCGGCGCCGGACGTGGAGCAAGAGGAGCCCTCGGTCTCGATCTCCAAGTGCTGCTCCAACATCACCCAGCGCGGGTACGTGGCGGAGGACGGATCGGAGGGAGGTTGCGCCGCCGCCGCCGCCATCACGGGTGAACAATTATATGCCCTAGCTACTTTACGATCGTAAGGTAGGGGAGGATCGATGTGTCAATCCTGTGGTGGGTTATACATAGTTAAAATGGCGGGTCGGTTTTAATTTCCGTGAATTGCAAACGCACTTTGTAACCGACTTGTACTCATGTCCCCTCATCTATGGGAAAAACAAGAAGTCAAAGAATTTGCAATTTGATCAATTCCATATATTCCATATTGTAAAAAGTAATCTGTTATTATCCACTTATTATGCCTCCGTGTGCCGTACGTATTGCCCTACCGAGTGCCGTACGTGCCTCGGAGCTTGTTCCTGGACATGTTGCTGGCGTTCCGGCTCTGCTGTGGCAGACGTTGGCTTTGGTCACTATATGCACTACCGGAGACAGACTTGTTGCCGACGGCCCACGAGTTTGCCGATGGCCAAGGAATATGCCATCGGCAAAAAAGCCAGTTTTGCCGATGGCCGGGCCATCGGCAAAGCCCTTGTTTGTCGATGGCCGGGCCATCGGCAAACACAAGCAAATGGCAGAGCAAGATTTTGACGATGGCCAAGCCATCGGCATAGTCCCACCATCGGCAAAGTTTGCCAGGAGCGGACGGCGGGCGACGCCGTCTGTTTTGCCGATGGCTTAGCCGTTCGGCCATCGGCAAATAGTAATTTGCTGATGGCCGCGGCCACCGGCAAAATTCTGCCACGTGGCTGCCAGTGGAGCGCCCAGGCCCACCTTCTTTGCCGATGGCTGGCCATTGCAAGGCCATCGGCAAAAAATATTTTTTTTTGTTTTTTCCTTCCCATTTTTTTCTAGAGTCTTCCTACACCACATACAACCCACCTTCAAAAGTTGGGACAATTTTGAGTTTTGTAGCTATATTTTGTTAATTTTTTTGGTTTCTTTGAATTTTTCCCGCAACTCTAAATTTGAACTGCAGGTACATGAAATAATACAAACTTTTGATTCGAAAAATGATATTCATGATGCTCGGAGTATGTTGAGGCCGTATCCAGGACCTCGCATGAAATTACGACCCTGTTGGCCTCGTAACATGGGGAGTGACGTGCGGAGAAAGTGTTTTTAAATTATATAAAATCCAAACGAAGTCCGAAATTGACGAAACTTGACCAGTTGTGTTGTCATGGCATGTGTAGTGTGTGGTAAAAATTTCAAAAAGTTTCGAGCAAGTTGTGACGTCGGATGATCAAAACCCAGACATCTCCACATGATCACATGTGGATCACATGTGGAGATGTCTGGGTTTTGGCCATCGGACGTCACAACTTGCTCGAAACTTTTTGAAATTTTTAGCACACACTACACATGCTATGACAACATAACTGGTCAAGTTTCGTCAATTTTTGACTTTGCTTGGATTTTATAGAATTTGAAAACACTTTCCGCGCACGTCACTCCCCATGTTACGAGGCCAACAGGGTCGTAATTTCATGCGAGGTCCTGGATACGACCTCAACATACTCGGAGAATCATGAATACCATTTTTTGAATCAAAAGTTTGCATTATTTCAAGTACCCGCAGCTCAAATTTGGAGTCGCGAAAAAATTCAAAGAAACAGAAATAATTAAGAAAATATAGCTACAAAACTCAAAATTGTCCTAACTTTTGAAACAGGTTGTATTTGACGTAGGAAGTTACCAAAAAAATTGGGAAGAAAAAAAAACAAAAAAAAATCAAAGTTTGCCGACGGCCGATCGTAAACTTCACGAAGAACGGTATGGTCAAGTTTAGATCTTAGCTAGGTTGCCCAGAGGAGAGAGTAGGTAACTGGGAAAGTGAGGTTTTCTATAGGACAAATCCTTAGAGAAAGGTAACTCTACCGCTATTTACTTGCTTCGGGCACCGGATCGCACCTGGTCTGCCAAGTGATGCCGGCCTGTAGCTCTACGCCGTACCCGGACGTGGGGGGTTACAAAGGACGGATAGGGCTGTCACCACCTGCCGCCTACCACCTCAACCGTGGAGTATGAGGCAAACGAAGGTAACTAATCAGCTTAGACACCACGTCTACGCCACCATTACAGTTCTAGCGTCGGCCAGGAACATCCGTCTCTATCAGGAGTCCTCTACTAGAACTACCGCCACAAGGACGGTCGACGAACCCGCAAGCAAACGACGATAAAGATAACTTTGCAAGAAGGAACATACGAATAGATAAACACGAACCTCTTACTTCAAGCGTAAGAAGTCGCCGAGGTACAAGTGAGGAGGGAGCCGACAAATCCGGCACTCCACCCCGTGGAAGACTAGCCTCCGGGAGTACTCAAAAAGAGTTACTCCGCCCTTGACCTCTCTCACTCTCCTACTTCTATTCTAGCTAGAAGCTAGGTATAATGGCTCTACTCTTCCTCTAGTGTAGGCTTGTGGAAGTGGAGAGGGAGGAATGAGAATGAAGAATGAAAAGTGAATGTGTGATATGAAAGAGAGAAGGGCTTTTATATGTGTAGATGGTCGGTTCCCGCGCGTCCAAATGACCAAAACACTCCCGCACCGCCCTCTGGAGCATTGAATGCACCGCCTCTAGGAAGGTGGGCCCGGGCGGCCGGTTCCTTGGCGCGCCCGCGCCCCTGGCGCGCTCGCGCCAGGTGAACCGCCTCCGGCCACCGACCTTGGCTGGCGTGCTTGGTCTTGGGCCTGGAGTTGGCCCACGTGGTGTTTTGTCATGTTGGTACGTCTGTTTGGCCTGGAGTACGCCGCCCATTTTATAATTCAAATATTTATTCTCTTTTCTCTAGTTTTTGGCCCAAAATATATGTATTCCATGAATGCTCCTGCAAAACAAGTGTTCACCAAAACTATGGAATTTCGTTAGTATAAATCTCCTATCTATGTGGTTTTTGGTGAACTATGAACCTAAGTTGGTGGGGTTAGATATGCAATAAGGACCGCCAACAACGATGCATGTGTGGTACCGCACTCAATGCATGACTTCCCGGCGCTTATTCGCGCGTGGTGTGTCCACGGAAGTTCCCTTGCCCAACATGCAAGGCAGATGTGATGTTCATCCGGCCGGCCAAGGGTGGCAAGCATTCTTCTTTCGACAAACATCGTCAATTCCTAAAGGAGGACAATGAACTGAGACGAGATAAAAAGCACTTCACGAAAGGTGTTGAAGTCACCGGCCCCATCCCTAAGGAAAAGAGCCCAGCTGACATCCTTGCACAGATAGAGGCTCTCAAAATTGATGAAGTGAATGGTGGTTTCAAAGGATATGGTATCGACCACATGTGGACTCTTATATCGGACTTGACTAGGCTCCCCTACTACAAGCACCTTCTTCTTCCACACAACATCGATGTAATGCACAAAGAAAAGAATATCGCCGAGGCACTTTGGGCAACACTCATGGACATTGGCAAGAAGTCAAAGGACAATGTTAAGGCTAGACTGGACATTGAAACAATTTGCGATAGACCAAATCTAGTGATGAAGACCCCTGCGCCAGGCAAGAGATGGAAGAAGGGCCCGGCGGATTACATCCTGAAAAGGCCACATAGGAAGGAAGCACTAGAGTGGTTGAAGAAGCTAAGGTTCCCTGATGGGTATGCGGCGAATCTGAGCAGGGGAGTGAACTTGCTGACTGGCAAAGTCTTAGGGATGAAGAGTCATGACTTCCACATCTGGATTGAGCGGATCCTTCCTGCGATGACCCGAGGATACCTCCCCGAGCTGGTGTGGCGCGTCCTGGCAGAGTTGAGCTTTTTCTTCCGCCAGCTTTGTTCCAAGGAGTTGTCTCAGGACGTTCGTCTTGAACTGGAGGAGGCTACACCTAAGTTGCTATGCAGGTTGGAGATGATATTTCCACCGGGTTTCTTCCTGTCTATGCAGCATCTGATTTTGCACCTACCAAAGGAGGCACGGTTGGGGGGGCCCGTGCAGCACCGTTGGTGCTATCCAATCGAGAGGTGTCTAAAGCTTCTTCGGAAAAAGTGTAAAAATAAAGCCAAAATTGAGGCTTCGTGCGGAGGCATTCATTCCGGGAGGAGGTGTCCACATTCACACAGCGTACTATACCGAGGCACTTCGAGACCGCGAGATCCAACCCCTCGTTACAACATCGATGAGAATTCATGCACTCTCGGCCTTTTCAAAGGGGATCTCGGAAGAGCTGGAGCAGGGACCAGCGTGTACTTGCGGCATGATGAGTGGCACACTATCATGATGTACTTGTTGTTGAACCTTGACGAAACGCTTGATTATCAAGAGTAAGTTCTCGATGAGCTTGTTCCATACGTCGCCACTGTCCTCCACCTATCAATCCGACCCCCCTTGTCTATTGTTTCTCCAGGGACTTTATTAATGAACACTGGACGTGTAGTAGGGATCATACCGAGGATGAAAAAGACCATCTTCTCAGACATAATACGCCCGATTTCGTCAATTGGTTCAGCAAAAAGGTAACTATCTACCTAACCTCGTTTCGACTTTGAGATTCCACTTTGCTCCTATGAGCGAGTAACGTAACTATCTACCCGTCCTAACCGTGCAGGCTAATTGTGATGCGGAAATGAGTCCTGCATTGAGATGTGTGGGCAAAACCTTCGATTGACATGTCAAGTCATTCGACGTTTATGACGTGAATGGCTATTGCTTTCGCACGAGAAGCTACGAAGAGAAACAGGTCAACCTAAAAACCACGTGCACCGGAGTTCGTACTCCCGGCACGGATGGGAAGGACTATTACGGCATAGCCGAACAGATATTGGAGCTTGACTTTGGCAAGTTCCTAGGTTGTAAGCCAGTGGTATTCAAATGCCATTGGTTCGATCCCGGGGTCACAAAAAAGGACCTTAAGATTGGGCAAGTCGAAATCCGACAGGATTCCAAATATGGAGGAGACGATGTCTATATTGTGGCTAACCGAGACGCCAAGCAAGTTTATTACCTCCCATGGGCAAACCAAAATGACAAGCGTCTTGCGGGTTGGAGCCTTGTGCAGTTCGTATCGCCACGCGGTAAAGCAGCGGTCTTGAACGATGATGATTACAACTTTGACCCAAGGACAGATGAGTTCTATCAACCTGAGGGGCTAGAAGGTAGGTTGGAGATAGACATTCATTCGCTGATGAGTATGGAAGTAAACAACGACATTGATG
The DNA here is from genome assembly GCA_018135685.1 of Themeda triandra. Classification (NCBI taxonomy): domain Eukaryota; kingdom Viridiplantae; phylum Streptophyta; class Magnoliopsida; order Poales; family Poaceae; genus Themeda; species Themeda triandra. The sequence goes on along the minus strand of JAENPR010001150.1, from coordinate 101,276 downwards.
AGGACGAGGGTGATGAGGTGCACGATGCTGAGGACATACGAATCCTAGATGAATGGCAGATGCGACGCGATGTAGTAGTTGGGGAAGATGTAGAGTGTAATGATGAGGACTTAAGAGAGCTCGACAATATCGATAGTGATGACGGCAGTACTGATGACGACGATGAGCGCTCGCCAGCAATATTGCCGTTCGCGGAGATAGTTTCTAATCCATGTAATATTGATACTGTTATTTATATTACCTTACATTTATGTTTTCTTTACAAGTACTTGCAATCTATTAATACTAACTGCTTTAATCTTTGTCATTGCAGGCACTCGACAAAATGCCGAGGCGGAGGACGGTCGCGCCGACAAAACATCGTCGGGGTACATGGTGACCGAGCCCAAGAGGACCACGTGGCGGCCGGCCACCACGAGGAGCACGTGGCGGGCGACCGCCACGAGGAGGAGGACGACGAGGAGCTTGAGGTGGAGCCGTCGACCAGCAGGGGTGGGAGTAGGCGAAGGGCTCCCAGGATGAGGCTGTTTGGGCATGAGGCTGTTTGTGATGGCAGCGGCGGCGGTGGTGACGACGACGATGACGAGGAGGACGGCGGCGGCGGCGGTGGCGATGACGACGACGAGGAGGACGACGGGGGCGAGGAGACTGCAGGCACCTCGACTTCCACAGGCACCTCGAAGAAGCCCTTCCAGCGCGGGCCCGCTAAGCTCCCTGAGCAGATCATGATCTCTGGGAGGAAAGTATCCATTGTTGATTTCTGTACTTGTTCTTATGTCATTTTCGAATTAAAACTGCATACTAACAATTGTTGTTTATGTGCAGTGGCTGGGCAAAGGTGACGGCCAGGAAGTGTTCGCCCCATGTCACTAGCATCCAGGCGAGTGATTAAACATAACTTCCCTGGCTTGGTCACCATCGAGGGGAAGACGATCGTGCCCGACAAATGGCCATACTACTTCCACGTCAGGGATGAACGTGGGGAAGTCCTCTCTGACAAGATCAAGAGGGAGTTCTGGGTGAGTCTTTCAATCGCAACGCACATCTCAATACTACGCATTTGTTGGACTTTTCTCAAACAATGGAATGATGCTTGATGCCTGTGTGCAGTTGTACTATAGGTTGGCGAAGGGGCAGGACCCCGTGCTGGCGGACAGGCAGCAGGACAAGGCGTGCGAGAATCGGCTCAACGACATGTTCTACGAGGCGCACACCCAGGCCGTCATCTCCTACTACGCCAACTTCAGGGGGATGAAGGTGGATAAGACCCAGACCAGGGAGATGATATGTGAACCGGAGACCGACCTCACCGAGGAGCAGTACATGCAGGTAAATAAGTAGGAAAACATCCGTTGTGATTCCTTATGTGACACATTCAACTCATTATCCGGAAGATCTAATACTTGAATGTCATGCGTACACCTCCGGCCGGTGCGGGGAAGTACGCCGACCGCCGGCGTGAGATTGTCAATGGGTGGCAACGCCGGAGGCGTACGTGCGCAAGACGCAGCACGTCGGGCGAAACGCTTGCGTAGATGGCGAGGTGACGGGTCTCACACCACCAGGTGAGCCAGAACCTCCCAGAGTTCATGGAAACATGGGTATGCTTGTGTTCAACCTTTTCTTATAGCGCTGGATTTCTTATATCTCTACTTGTAACCATGTTTTCTGTTTTCCACGCAGAGGGAGCACCACGATGGGTAGCCCATCAACGAGTACATGGGGTGGGCCCTTGCTCACAAGGGCCCAGCGAAAGCAGCCTCCACCACGTACAGCTCTTCGGATGGGCCCGAGAAGTACACCAGCCCAGTCGTGTACGAGAAGCTCACCAAGTACGCCGCAGCAGCTCGAGAGCTCCATGGCGACGACTACGACATCACCGCCGAGCCCCTGGACCCTCAGCTCGTGATGAGGTTGGGAGGAGGGAAGCAGCACGGCCGGTTCTATATGGCCCACAGTCCGCGGGTCCCCATAGCGCCTCGGCAGATGAGCAGTGCGCAGGTGATCGCGGGTCTTCAGGTAAGTGGAGTTTCATTCGTCGTTCGACCGTTTCACAAATAATGTACCTTGCCTTCAAATACAATCAACCATGCTGGTGTAATATTGTAGTCCACGGTCCAGGAGGTGCTAGCCATCCAGAAGCAGATGGCGATTGCCTATCAGGAGCACGCGGCCGCAGTTGCGCAGCACAGGCGATGTCGTAGATGTCCCTACACATGCGTGCCCAGGGAATGAGCGAGCCTCCAGCCTCTGTCTTCGCTCCACCACCAGTACCTCCAATGCCTTTTGTTGTACCTCGTCGGTGAGTACATTGCCTAATTCCATCACTTGGTCTTTGTGCAGGCACAGTTGGCGGGTTCGAACCCAACTCCAGGTGCTAGCCCTCCAGCGGGTGCTTCTCCACAGGGTCCTTCTCCACAGCACGGCTGGACTCCTTACCAGAGCCTCCCCACGCAGCCGTTCGTCTGGGGTCCTCCACCGACGCAGGGGTACTCGTGGCCGCCGCAGGGGTAGCCTGGGCCGTCTCAGTTCCCTCCGCAGCCGGGGTACTCCGTGCCTGCCGTGTTCCCTCCGCAGCAGCACGTCGGCCACTGGCAGTACGGTGCGGCCCCGCAACCGAGTTGGTCTCCGTGGGAGGATGGTGCTGAGGGCTCTGGGACCCCCGGGGACGGCGCCACGAGCTAGGTACCTGTTGACACCTCTAACACCACTCACGCTAAGTTGTCATCCCTAGCATGGCGCCAGAAGTGTTGGAATAGAAACTGCTCCTCTAGTCAAGAAAAATATGGGATCCGCAAGCGAACAGATAATACACCATCGTAGCATTTCACCAGGAAGTATTCCAGGTATCGTTATTTATATTTAGCTCAAAGGAAAGAACTAAGGACTTAAACAATGAGATAAACTTGCTAAACATGACTACTTATGAGTGATTGATTGCACAAATCACATACTTTGGCAGAGGGGTAAACCATGATAAATAGGGAATATAAAGTAATAAGCTCGGGGTATAAATCACACGAGATTAGATATAGACTATTCAAAAGGTAGGTTGACATCTGATTAGTGCAAGAAATAGAAATCCTATGTAGGTTCTAATCTACTAAGTCATTCATCTACTCCAACTCTACACTATCATATACAAAAGACAAAAGACTCTTCATCTATGTATAAGGATATTGCTATAACAAGCCAAGACATAGCAGGACTTACTACGCAACTTTGGTTCTCCGCTAGACCTACCAACGGGGATGGAATACAGAGGACTCAACGGAACCGTCACTTCCGCGATCTACCACACGACCCGGCCAATAGGGTGCATTTGCGGAGTAAACGGCATCTAAGCACCATGCTCACATGAAATGTACCACCTAACCCTCCCGCGAAGAGAGCTAAGCGCTTTGCAAACATATACATAAACTTATTATCAATCATAACCATATCAAATGTAGAACTAGAATAAACTAGGAACGTAATAAATAGAAACATAATGATATTAGAATAAAGTCACAAGAATAGATACAAGATAATACCAAATTCTTGATGATGAAGATCCGGAATTCCGAGCACGGCGCCCGATTTTTCCTCTATCTAGTCTAAACCTATGTAGAACTTGAAGATCTAAAGTAGCTATTCTAATTCTCTCGGTGGAGATCTCTCTCTAAACCCCGGCTTTGCCGATGGCTACCTCTCGAAGAATGAATTCTTGAATGAATTAGGGTTTTAGCCGAGGGGGCCGGGGCTCAATATATAGCCCCTAGGATGCACCACAAACCATCGGATCAAACCGACCTAAATGGACGATAATTATTGCTCCTCAAGGCCGGTGGAGGCGGATCCGCGAGCCTCCACCTGATTGGTGGAGGTGGGCAGTCGGCCGACCCACCCCCGGAGTCGGCCGACTCACCCCTATGCCGTGGGGTCTCCGCTTCCGTGGTTTGCCTTCTCGGAGTCTTCTAGAATATACAATTTTACCCGTTCGGTCTTTCTCTCTATGTAATCATGACATGTGGGCCTCCTTGGATGTTTTCCCCGATAATCCCCTCGCGAAAACACATATTCACCAAAACTTGTGGAATTTGTCATTTAAACCCTAAGTCTATGGTGGTGAACAGAGTATACCCCTCTTTCTCTCTTTGGTTGACATATAAAATTGATCATTAACAACCGTCAACAAACTCCCCCAAGCTTACCCTTTGCTCGTCCCTGAGCAAATAGCTACAGAAGATGGATCAGGAGTTGCTGCAATGCTTTCACGCTTTACAAACACACATGCTCTAAACAAGAATTCATCCCCAGACTAGAGTGGACTATCATAACTCCCAAACTTACTCATGTTTCTTTCAACCATGGGGCTTCTACCGCACTTGGGTCTTGAGTAGTTGAAAGACGTAACAATTAAGTCAAGCACCGTTATCTCATGCTCTGTTGTTCCACCTCTGTCCTGGAGTTTTTACAAGATTTTCAATAAAACTTAGAGTTCCTTAATACGACCCTTTCAAGTCTCTCAATATGTGGTATTTTTGGATCCTCTCTAAGGCATTGAAAGGAAGTATGCCTTCTCTCTTACTCTTAGAATATGTGGTATTTGTGGTTCAAGGCATATATAGATGAGCCTTCACTCTCTCTCTCTCTCACCCTACTCTTCATAAAGGCTTATGTGGAGCTCATAGGTGTGGAGAACTAATGTGGCATGATCGAACCATGGATCCGAAGGAACTCAACATACAACCAATCGGTGTGTGCATGTGTGGTTTTATATGTGGATGATGTAATAGAGAAATATTTGTGGGAGGAGAAGGGGTGCACAAAAAGAACTATCAATGCTCCTTTATTTGGATGAAACTTGGAAACTACTTCAACACTTGAATCTTCTTGGAAATTGAACTTGAAAACTTGAACTTTGGGAACTTGACAAAAGACTCGGCCCATAACTCTTTCTTTCTTTTTCTTCTTCTCTCTTTTTTTTTTTATAATTCTTTGCAGCCCAAAAAGGAATGAAATACTTCTTGAATGGAATACTTCTTCATATGACAACTTCACATCGAGAATAACAATTGGTACTTGGAGCATTGATATTGGATAAATGGCTAGCAAAATGAACAGGGAATATTTTTGGGTGTTCACTCTCGGTGTAAGAGTAGAACAATTTCAATGGATGATAATAGGCTTTATGTGGTGCGTACTTCCGGGGTAGAAGTAGCAGGGGTGAATGTGAGTGTGTGAAACCAAGATTTAGCCGTATGATGAGTTCATAAGGATACAACACAAAATACAAAGACGAGCCCCGACAAATGAGGAGGCTTCCTATTCTAATAATCAAGTTTTGGCTGTGATAGGAATTTTAACTCTCTATCATATAAGGAACTCATCATGAAACATTTATAATTTTCACAAACAAATCTCCGAATTTAGTGGTACTTTGGAACACAATGAACAAAGAAATCGTACTATCATCATATCATGCCCGTCAACTACCTAGACTTAGTTTAAGCATATGCTCCCATAGGTTTCGTGTGTAGAGTAAATCCAACTTGTCAAACAAAGGTATCCAAATCTTGGGAGAACTCAATTTTAAAGCTAGGTATTTGCAAAGAATTAGAGCAGCAACTATTCATCATTTCTATCATGCAATCCTCAAGTCTACACAATTTTATTTATAGCAAACTGAATTGAAAACAACTTACACACTCTTTTTATTTAGTTTTCATCTTAAGGCAAACTTGAAATGTAAACAAACACGCTTAAAGAAAGCAAACTAAACAAACTTCTTGAAACAAGCAAGCAAATTTTTTATTGGATTTTTTCAAATTTTTTTCAATGCATAAAACAAACTGAAAAACAAACAAACTGAAACAAAGAAAAGAAATACTTATCTTGACAATGGGGGTCCTCCCCCAAGCTAGTCTTGCGGCGGTGGTGGTGGATAGTGGATGTGCAACAGTCCACCAAGCCATGCAACATGGAGGCGGCTTCTTCCCCGGCTTTCTTGAATGGTGCCTAATGTCCGGGTGGTGTTCGGTTCCACCGGAGCTCGGTCATTCCACCTCCGATCATGGCGATTCGAGTGGCAAAGTGGAGTTGTGGCTTTGAAGGCTACTTGTTCATCATAGTGCCGCTGGGTGAAAATGAAACCGGTGGCATCGGAGTGGCGACGTGGCTCAAAGTCTTGGTGGGGTTCTTCTTCTTCATCGGTGGTACCAAAGGGGTCATAAGAGTATCTTGGTGGCCGTGAGGGTCGTGGCTCGATGTTCCCGGCTCGTGTATGGTGGGTAGAAACCACGAATGGTTGATGTGGTTGGCTTTGTGGTGGGTACACCCATGAGTTTAGTGAGTGGTGCCGAGGTACATTCCACTCATTAAACCGGCATGCGCTGGTTCTTCTTGGGCGGTTTCGGCACCACGCCAAACGGGTTCACGATTTCCTCGTCACCCTCTCCGAGCGAACTCTTCGAGGTGCTCTCTCATTCACTCGGTTCTCGCTCGCAACTCAACATGATAGTTTTGCACATAATACAAAGCCGCTTCCGGGTTAGGTAACCGGATCGCAGCTTCACCATATTTTGCATAAAAAACATCATTCACTTTTTTTCGCAAGTGACCTTGGCCAAAAGTGTAGAGGTCATAAAATTCTCTATGATGTTCAATGTACTCAAAAGTAGCTCCCTCTAACAATTTCAAGCTTGTGGCAATGCGAGTGATAAGCGAACAAATGGCCACACTTCCTACTTTGTAACCGGGGACACTCATCCAATGATTCACTAGGAGGTGGACAGTGACACTTTCGCTTTCTTGACAAATCGCATAAAGCAACCGCAAGTCGGCTATTCCGATCTTGCTTTCGTCATATCGTGGGAAAAAGGTGGCTCCTATCCAATGATGCAAAAATCTAAGCGTAGGATGCTCTATGTCTCGGTGCGGTGTGCTACATGATAAGGTGCTCTAGAAATGCTGCTCCAAAACCTATGTGCATCAAAATCACCTAGTGCTGCATTTAAGTCTATGAGAGCATCTTGAGGGAAACCTAGGAGGTCACTAAGGTTTCTCCAAGAGACAGAATATTCCAAAGCAAACATTCTAAAATAAACTCCATTGTCCGTGTATTTGAGGGTGCTAAGGAATTCTATGGTCAAGAGCCTAATCCCTTTCTCAGTGAGGTTTGCAAAGGAAGTCCAACCAACTAGCGGAAAAATTGTGTCAAATTCTTGAGCCATACCTATCTCTAGCAGAAGTGTCGGATCGATGACTGGCGTGTGGATGAAACGCTTGTTCTTGAGCTTCTTGTATACATCCTTCTCCTGGGCGGTTCTCAGGGCGAGGTCGGATGTTCTCATGAGGACTCTCTGAGATGCTGGTGGTGGTGCAGGCGCTGCTACAGGTGCTACTGGTGGTGGGTCGATACTCATGTCGGAACCAGCCACCGAGTTCTGGCGGGATGCACTTCTTGTCCTGATTTTTCTGAAGGTTCCCGAGATCCCCTGGAAGACGCCCTTCATCCTGCAAGTTTCTCAAAACAAACAAAAACAAACACTGGTGGTGAGAAGGATTAGCACAAGGTTAGTGGTTAGCTGTCCAGAGTCGGCGGTCCGAGGTTAGTCGTTCTTCATGACAAAAAGTTCTAAACTTCGTGTCTTGATTTTGACAGAACCTCCCTTGATTTTAAATTTTCTTTATCCTATTTGGACAGCATCTCCACTAATTTTTGTGATGATCTACTCAGCACTATCCCTTCCCTTTACTTGCTACTAAACTCTTGCTCACTCTCTCACTTCTTCTCTCTTCCTACTCTTCTCCTCTTCTCTCTAACTCTCTCCAGGAAACACGAAGTCGAGAGCAGAAGGTTTGGCTAAAATTCTGGAGTGTGGGTGGTGCATGGAAGCCATGGGAGGAGGCCTATTTATAGAGGAGGAGGGGGAGAGTCGGCCGCCCCAATGGTGGGGTCGGCCGCCCACCTAGGGTGGCCAACGTGGCAGCCACTTCACATGCTATTGCGTGATCTTTCCTCCATCCAGAAATTTTGGTCGGTTGAGTGGAATTGGAGGTGGAAAAGAGAGGATAGTGGAGGTGAGTGGAAGTGGATGAAATTATGTGATTTGATGTATGTGAGGTGTAGTCTATGACATGTGGGACCCATGGTGAGGGACCCACCAAGCACTAAATGCCATGATAAAATTTATAAACAATGCAGAAATTTAAATGAAGGTAAACTAATTTAAATGCATGAAATGATAAGTTTTGTGCCGCCACGATAAAATATTTTTGATGGGTTGTCACACACCGTAATATTATTTATATGGGGCGCAGAATTTTTATAATGCAATGCTAGAAATAAATATGCCTAAGAAAATTATAAGAGATGCAATTTTAAAATGCGGATAAATACCGAGTTACCTTCCCATGAGGATTCGGATTTTAAAGTCCTCCGAATTGGACCTTCCAAGATATTTATTCCACCGATATTCCCGTGAGATGCATCCTCTCGCCTCGGTGGTTGTACTGTCTGATCTTCTTCTACCATCTTTGCGGATTTATTGAGCTCTTGTTTTGACTTGAATGCGAATTGCTCTTCTTGCCCATTTATAGTGAACTTGATTTCTCCCTTCCCGACATCAATGTGTGCATTGGCGGTGCTCAAGAAGGGTCTTCCAAGTATGAGTGACACCTTTGAGTCTCGGATGCATATCCAAAGCACTACAAAGTCTACCGGCACGAAGAACTCTCTTATCTTGACCGGAATGTTTTCAGCAATGCCCAACGGATAGCGGACCGATTGATCGGCTAGTTGTAGACACATTGATGTTGGCTCAAGTGCGGTGTGGTTGAGCTTGTAGTAGATCGCTGCGGGCATCACACCGACACTTGCTCCAAGATCACGAGTGCATTATTGAAATGTTGATCTCCAATTGTGCGCCGATAGTGGGACATCCTGGATCTTTCTTCTTTTCGGTAGTTGGTTGAGGATGGCCGCACTACATTCTTCGCTTAGCTTGATCACTTCATTGGATGGCAAAGGTGGTCTCTTCTTGTTAAGAATATCGCTTATGTACTTGGCATAAGTGGGGACTGTATGGTATCCAAAGAAAGGTATATTGACATATAACTTTTGAATTACCTCCACGAACTTACCAAACCGCTCATCGGCCTTGTGGTCCTCTCTTCCTCCGAGGAAACGGTAAGTAGTTTGTATCTTGAAAATTTTGTCTTGCTTCTTGGTCTTGTACTGCCTATGGTAGTTCTACTAACTGAGGTTGAAAGTTCTCTTCTTCTTCTGCCACTGGTGGTAGCACGGTTGGCCTTTTTGCTCCTTTTGGATAGGGAGGACCTCTAGTGGAACTCCCTCTTCTTGTAGTAATAGATCTTACCTGCTCAGGGTTAGTGGCAACAGGCAATGCAACGGCCAACTTTGCTAACCTTTCTTCTATCTTTTTATTGAACTCTAGTTGGTCATTAATGGCAGAGGAGAAACTATCCATTTTAATACTTAAATTTTCCAAGGTTTTGTCATTAGCAGCAAGCCTATCCTCCATAGATGAGTTGATCTTGGACTGTTGTAGAACCAACTCTCTTAAAGTAGGTTGCTTTGCATAATTACTCCGACCAGTGTACCTTGGTTAGTCGATGATTGCACCCAATGTGGAACCTTTCTCACGATGGGACTTGAATTTTGCTTATACGTTGCTTCAATTGCTCTTTGATCTTCCTTGTACTTGGCCCTCTGGTCAAGCCAATGGAGTAAGGTATCCATCTTGGTTGATAATGCATTCACTTCTTCTATTACTTCTTCACTCTGGTGACAATCTTGAATGTTGTCTTGGGACCAGCTTTGATTTTCTGCTATCTTCTCTATGAGTCTTTTAGCTCTCCCAAGAGTGAGTGATAAGAATGATCCTTCAAATAGTTGCATCTAGGTGCTCACGCGTCTTCGGAGTTAATCCATGATAGAAACCTTGCATGAGTAACCATTCTTCCATTCCATGATGGGGACAAACTTGGATATATCCTTGCAAACGCTCCCATGCTTCCGTCATGGTCTCCGTCTTCTGCTGTTGGAAATTGGTAATCTTTCCTCTTAAGGCATTGGTTTTGCCTATTGGGAAAAATTTTGCTAGAAAGGCCTTGGAACACTTTGCCCATGTATTAATATCTTCTTTATTTGCATAGAACCACTGCTTCGCTCTTCCCACTAGTGAGAATGGAAAGAGGCGAAGAAGTATGAGGTCTTCTTTAACTCCTTCTATGGCGATGGTGTTTCCAATCTCCATGAAGTCTTGTAAATGTGTACTTGCATCTTCATGTACCTTTCCACTGAATTGGATAGCTTGCACCATGTTGATGAGACTTGGCTTGATCTCAAACTCCATATTAGTGTGTATTGCTGGACCGGTGCGGATGTTCTCTATTGTTGGAGCAGAGAACTCCAGTAAGGTCTTCTCAGCCATCTTGATTGGTGACGAGCTTCCTTCTTGATTGAACTGACTCTGATGATCGAGAGTTTTGAATGAATCAGATTCAATCCTGCTAATACCCTGTATAAAATATAGACAAAGAAAAACAACAGGGGTGAACCTGCCAAAGTAGAGGTGACTAGTGACAATCACTCATTTTCTAAGTATCTCGCTTAAGCAATTTTTCTCTAAAAGTTTATTCCTTCCCCGGCAACGGCGCCAAAATGTTTGTTGACACCTCTAACACCACTCGCGCTAAGTTGTCATCCCTAGCATGGCGCCGAAGTGTTGGTATAGAAACTGCTCCTCTAGTCAAGAAAAATATGGGATCCGCAAGCGAACAGATAATACACCATCGTAGCATTTCACCAGGAAGTATTCCAGGTATCATTATTTATATTTAGCTCAAAGGAAAGAACTAAGGACTTAAACAATGAGATAAACTTGCTAAACACGACTACTTATGAGTGATTGATTGCACAGTCACATACTTTGGCAGAGGGTAAACCATGATAAATAGGGAATATAAAGTAATAAGCTCAGGGTATAAATCACACAGAGATTAGATATAGACTATTCAAAAGGTAGGTTGACATCTGATTAGTGCAAGAAATAGAAATCCTATGTAGATTCTAATCTACTAAGTCATTCATCTACTCCAACTCTACACTATCATATACAGCACAAAAGACTCTTCATCTATGTATAAGGATCATTGCTATAACAAGCCAAGACATAGCAGGACTTACTACGCAACTTTGGTTCTGCTAGACCTACCAACGGGGGATGGAATACAGAGGACTCAACGGAACCGTCACTTCCGCGATCTACCACACGACCCGGCCAATAGGGTGCATTTGCGGAGTAAACGGCATCTAAGCACCATGCTCACATGAAATCTACCACCTAACCCTCCCGCGAAGAGAGCTAAGCGCTTTGCAAACATATACATAAACTTATTATCAATCATAACCATATCAAATGTAGAACTAGAATAAACTAGGAACATAATAAATAGAAACATAATGATATTAGAATAAAGTCACAAGAATAGATACAAGATAATACCAAATTCTTGATGATGAAGATCCGAAATTTCGAGCACAGGCGCCCGATTCTTCCTCTATCTAGTCTAAACCTATGTAGAACTTGAAGATCTAAAGTAGCTATTCTAATTCTCTGGTGGAGATCTCTCTCTAAACCCTGGCTTTGCTGATGGCTACCTCTGAAGAATGAATTCTTGAATGAATTAGGGTTTTAGCCAGGGGCCAGGGGCTCTGAATATATAGCCCCCTAGGATGCACCACAGCCATCGGATCAAACCGACCTAAATGGACGATAATTATTGCTCCTCAAGGTCGGTGGAGGCAGGATCCGCGAGCCTCCACCTGATTGGTGGAGCTGGGCAGTCGGCCGACCCACCCCTGGAGTCGGCCGACTCACCCCTATGCCAGGTGGGTCTCCGCTTCCAGGGTTTGCCTTCTGGAGTCTTCTAGAATATACAATTTTACCCGTTCGGTCTTTCTCTCTATGTAATCATGACATGTGGGCCTCCTTGGATGTTTTCCCGATAATCCCGCGAAAACACATATTCACCAAAACTTGTGGAATGGCACGGTTTTAAACCCTAAGTCTATGGTGGTGAACAGAGTATACCCCTCTTTCTCTCTTTGGTTGACATATAAAATTGATCATTAACAACCGTCAACAGTACCTTCTCTTCTAGCTTTTGGACCTTGTTGTGGCACGTCGGACATGTTTTGCCGATGTTGGCCTTGTATGGATAACTTTGGACCTGTATGGATGAATTTGGACTTGTATGGAGCCATTTGGACTTAGGATGATTTCGGACATGCTATATGGAATTCATGCTATATTATGGTTGAAATGGTGTATTATTGCTAATATATGTGATGAATGTTGGATATGTGTGATGTTTGTGATTAAATGTGGTCTAAATGGAAGAAAACAAAAAAAGGAAAAAATTCCCGTGTTCGGGAAAAAATTCCAAATGAAGCCCAGGGTTTGCCGATGGCCAAGGCCATCGGCAACCGACCATATCTTTGCCGATGGCCATGGCCATCGGCAAACATATTCCTGGAAAACATTTTCAAAAGAAAAAAAATGTTACACCGACGGCCGTGGCCATCGGAAAAGATAATTGTTTGCCGATGGCCACGTGGCGTCAGCCATCGGCAAACACGCCGTCGCCCGACGGCGGGCGGCTAACGTGGCGTGTTCGCCGATGGCGGTCGCGGCCATCGGCGAACAGCTTGCCGACAAGATCACTACCGGATCCGAGTGCAAACACCGGGACCCCGCCGGAGGCTTTGCATCATCACCACGTAGAGTGCCGGCCACGGCTAGCTGGACCAGCAAGGCCACTAGACAAAGAACCGCGCATCTCATGCACTTGGATAGCGTCGAGCTAATTAGTGTTCGTGTTGATTTCCTGAGTAATCATAATACTAATATACAGTCCTTGCTCTCCGATTAATGTTGTCATTGTTTTCAGAATGCATTTTATAGCCTTTATCAAAGAAGATAATGGTGATCAGTCTAGAAGAAGTTGGTACACAAAAGTTCTTGACCCCGTTCAATGCATAGGTATATGTCTAGTAAATATATGATGTCCAACCAATATTATGGATTAACTATGAAATTACTTTACATTGCCCCCCCCCCCCCCCCGGAAAAATGAAATATAATTTTCATTGTAAAACTACTTGCATACAAATGGGCTTAGTCCACATTCCTGCTCAAAAAGGTTAGTGGCCACAACTAGTACTGAGCAATGTTGCACAATTACATTACCATGGCATCTTCAGGATTGACAAAGGGCACGTAATTGTCTCCTGAAAGTAGACATTCGAACGAGTCGATAGCATGATAATTCTGAACACTACAACTTATTTGAAGGCTCGTGATCTTTACCGATTAAACATAAAAGATCAAGCTTGTCGGAGCCCTCTTCAACAGGTCCCAAATGATGTCGTTGGTTCGCAAGGATGCAGAGGGAAAGATAGTAGGTGTTGCGAAATAATTCCATGTGTAATGAAGCCAGCTTTGAATAATGAAGCCAGCTTTGAAATCCATTCTAACGGTACTATATGAGATTTTATTCTAATTCACATTTGAATCATATTACCCCCCCCCCCCCCCTCCCCCGAGTGTTTGATTTATGCAAAAAAATATTTGATTATGTGAGATTAATGATTAATACATATATCATGAAAGTCAAACTTCCATATATATTCATACATTAGAGCCAAGGTACTGCCCATGGGTAGAACAGTTGAAGTTGAAGTGTACAAAACAACTAAAGGTGATCAGGTACGAGCAAAACTATTTGCTGCCCAGTTCATAGTCCAAAGGTTGAGAAGTTCCAGCATCTCCAAGAGCTCCCTAAACTCACTTTGTATTCTATTATTTTGGGCAAAATCACAAAATGACATCTCCAACAGCTTGGGAAAGTGACTTGGTAAAATAGCAACTTGGAAAAAAGAGGCCTCCGCGCGTAAAGATGCGCGCGCCAGACGTACGCGCGTATCGCCCCGCGCGCTCGGCCCGCCGCCGCCCGCTCGGGCCGCGCCGCCGCCTCGCGCCCGGCCGCGCCGCAGCCCCGCGCCCGGCCGTGCCCCGCAGCCCGCGCTGGCCGCGCCGCCGCCCCGCGCCCGGCCATGCCGCGCCCGCACCGCCAGCGCGCCCGCTGCCGGCCCGCACCGCACCGCCCGCGCCCAGCCCGCTCGCCCGCTGCTCGCCCGCTGCTCGCGCCCGCGCCGCATACCTCGCCGTGGTCGAGCACCGTAGAGTGCTCAATATTTTGATGGGAAACACTCAAAAGTTTCGCTTTTTCGTTACGATCGCGTAGGATCAAACCTCACCCGATTTGGTGTAGCCGTTGTCGAGAAATCGCGAGTCAAAATTTCCACCCCGCTAGTCAACGTCGGGTTCTGTTCTTCCGTTACCGGAAGTAGGCAATGACATGCGGGTCCCATCTGTCATCCTCTAGTTTTACCAAGTGAGAATACAAAGTTGTTGGAGATGCACATTTTTTTCACTTGGAAAACAAAATAGCAAGTTGCTAAGTGAGTTTTTGGGAGCTCTTGGAGATGCTCTACATGGTATAAACAGGCAAACAAGTTACAACCTCATTTTTATTGATTTCATTGCAGTTATTGCATTAAGTTAATGCAAACTTCTTGAGATCACTTTGCGTTAAGTTGATGCACATATATAGTCATAATGCTTTGAATAGAATATATAGACACACTATGCTCCTTTGTATACTAGACCACCACTCTTTGTGGCCCGAAAAAAAGAAGTCTATGCCGACCAAACCTGCAACAAAAAAAAATATTAGTTTGTATTTCAGATTGTTTCCTGCATAAGTTTATATAGCGGGACCAAACACTAATTTGATGAATAGTTTTCACCATAAATAGGTAACTGAAACAATAGAAGATATTGAGCTTCAGGCATATTATCTGAGTCGCACTTAGCAGAACTACAGAAGAAACTTGTAATAATTACCTATATTGTACCTTTGTATTGAAAACTGAAAATTATATTGGACCTGTATTCCAAAACAAAGAATGTTTTGTTGTCTTGATGATATATGTCGTCGGAAGAAAAAATAACAGGCATTGTGTTGCAACTGAACTTTAAGATAAAAATAGCAGGCATTGTGTTGCAACTGAATTGAAAGAAATATGTTTGCGGATACATAACGTATAAAATGCTACGTATTAATGGACAAACGCTCCCATTAATAAATGGTCACAACCCAGAATGCTGACATGAAACTAAACCGCACATAACACAGCGACTTTACAATCACACACAACTTGTCAAACTATAGGAACAATCTGTAGGGACAAATTTACAGAAAAAGAGCTGACAGATCAATCTTGGTTAGCCTTAATCTCCATCAACAACCAATCCTTCCTCATATTCTTTGGTAACCTTAAAAGAGATCTGAACCGGCGGCAGTTGTCACGGCTAAGAATTCTATACACTTTTAGCTCGTCATGATCCAACCCATAGCTAGGTATTTCCCGAAATGCCTCAAAGATATCTGATGCTTGCACAGAAGGCTCAACGAACAAAGCAAGTTTTGTTTGATTGCTGCCATCGCCATCTTCTTCTCTCATTTGCCGATCGTTAACGATGACTGGCGGTGCTCTCGCATTGCCCTTCTGCCTTTGTCCTGTGAATGTAGCATCACTACCACAAACTAGATAAGAATTGAAGAAATATGATACGTTGCTAGGGATTAGGCCATCTCCCCCGTGCTCCAACCCATCTTCGTAGCGTGAGACAGAATGAATAGTTTTGCTTCTTGTGTTGACCAACAGCACATCCACCGTGCTGTCACTATATCGCCCATAGCCGTCCTCTGGGGGCTCATGCAACCAAAAGCTGATGAGCTCAGGTTGTTCCAAGCTCACAACGGGGTGGTCAAGTGGGAAACACTGGAGGCCTTTATATGAGTCGAGCGCCCAGAGCTCGGTGGAATCAACCATGCCATCCTTCACCCACTCCATGTCGTCATCGCTGATCCTCATCGTCCAGGTTTCGATTGTGTAGGCGTTATCGCAGCTGCAGGCACCAGCTCTTCCACAACAGCAGCGGAGGAAGATGTTGACGAACTTTAGCGCATCGCCCCCAGCTGTGGCGCACACATTCCGGTTTGACGGAAGCGCCCATATGTTATCCCGGGGGAGCGGTATATACTGCAGCCTGGATGTCTCCTCGACCTCGAACACGTCGCAGAGCACGACGTCGAGTTCCCATGGGTCGACCAAGCATAGTAGCCCGTTACCGAGAGGGACAACGTTGTGCCACATATTACGCTCTTCTGGCACATCACAGGCGTCACGGAACCAGATCTGCAGACGCTTGGTGCTCCACTCACCAGAACGAAACATGGTGAGGTCGGCCTCCCTCATCAGCACCGGCGTGTCCGGTCCCTCCGGAAACACACTTACGAGCTGAGCCACCACGACCACGTTCTCGCCACGGCGCACGAGGGCGGTAGGACGACCGAGAAGGGAGGGCAGGAGCAAAGACAGCGACGGTGGCCGTGGGGGGTGCGCGGTGGCGGCGCCTGCGCTGTACACGAAGTGGCCGGTTGTGCAGCCAAGTTGAACCTCGATGAGCACGCAGTCGCCATGCGCCGCGACGACACTAGAATACCTGGCATCTCGGCCGTCAGGAATCTGAAGGCAGACACACGAAACCCCGGGTGGCTCTAGGAGGCGGAGGGAGATTTGGATCGGGTGGCCGGTGCTGGTGCGGGCGGCCGCCAGTGTCTTGCTGGCGCCGGACGTGGAGCGAGAGGAGGCCCCGGCCTGGATCTCCATGCGCTCCTGGAGCATCACGCACCGTGGGTAGGCGGCGGCAGACGACGCATCGGAGGGAAGTCGCGCCGTTCGTGCTTCCGTGGGCGCCGCCGCCATCGTCGCGGCTGAACACTTGTGTGACCTAGCTAGCTATTCCAATCCGTATGGTATGGGAGGATCGATGCTGAACGTTTTTGTGCCCCTCTCAGCAGGACTTCATCATAATTATATAAGGAACCGTGCATACGTACTGAAGATGGAAGCTATAACCGACATATCCTCGATCTCTTGTTGGAAAAACTATAAGCCAAACAGTTTAAAATTTAATAATCCTGTATAAACGATTAGCAATGTTTATGATGCAAATAAATTGTGAAATATATTTCTATTGTAGATCCATTTAGACACATGATAATATCTTTTTAAACTTGGTCAAACTTGGGAAATTAATTTAGTTGCATTTCCCGTGGATTAAAACACCATCACTATATTCGAAAGAATGATGTATATATATATACAGGTTCAGGTGCGCGTGATCAGGAACCGGATGGTTACAGAGACACAAGACACAAGATTTTATACAGGTTCAGGCCGCCTTTGGCGTAATACCCTACGTCCTGTGCTCTGTTATTTGCATTGATCTGAGATGAGATGTCCTCTAGGGGACCCCTGCCCCTCCTTATATACTCTGAAGGGACAGGTTGTACAAGTAAAGTATCCCATATAGGCCCGTGATGGTATATGGGGTTTATACCCCCACAGCTAGTCCCCGAGCATCATGTATCTTGAGTAAACTCCGTCTTGACGCTTGTCGACCAGTGAGGCTTGAAATCTTGCATGGTTGATCCAGTCACTCGAACGGCTGGAGCTTGTTGTTGGTCTGCCGACCTGTTATGGAGAGCACCACAGGAGAGTACTGGTTCGCCAACCAGGTTGATGAAGAGCCGACCACTGTGTCTGTCAAGTACAGGTCGTTGTCGAAAGATGCATGTTGCTCTTTGAGAAAAAAGAAAAAATGACCACACATCTGGTGACGTGGGCCCACAGTAGCACATGATACTTTGTATCATTGTGTTTAATTAGCTAACAAGAGAAAGCTAAAAGATGGTAGGGGTCATGCCTTTGGCATAAAGATTGATTGAACCAGCCCAAGTCACTGCCAAGTGACGTGGGCCCACGTTGTCCCCGAGCCTGATATAAGGTGTGAAGCACGTTGTTTCAGGGTCATAAGTAGAGCCCAAGTATTTGTATGAAAGTTTAGCCAACCAGCACTCCGTGCTACATGACCAGGCAGCTTTGCCGCCGACCAGTCCCCAGCTTGGCTATGCATAATAACTCTGTTATGACGGGCTATGCAGCTTTGCTGCAACCCGGCTCCGCTATGGTTAAAGTTCCCAGCATTGTTATTGGAGTCGTGGTATCGTCACAAAGGTACGTGTAGTTAATCCGGCGTAGTCGACGTCATGCCCAGGAGAGGCATGCAGCTCGGACGACTTGACTTGGCGTTGCCTGTAGCTCCGTCGTGGCTTGCCAGATGATTCGGACGACTTCGGGTCCTTGCGAGTACGGCTTGGACAGTACACGGAATTGTAGTCGTAGGCCGTCTGACGTGGTCGGAGCCTGTATTGTTGTCGCGGCCGAGGAGATGAAAGTGGCTCGAACGGTTCGCCAATGGCTCGTTTGGCTTGCTTTAGCAGCTCGATCAGGCCGTACGGCTGATGGCTTCACGAGACTCGTACCTCGAGTTGGGTGGCTCCACGAGGCCGGCGGACGGCTCGGTGATACCTCAGATGGCTTGCCACACAAGTTGGACAGCTGGCCGGACACAAGGTTGTGACGGCATGGTGTGAGCAGCGAATCTCCGTGTTTGTCCGAGTCGCACCTCGGCAGCATCGAGTATGCACGTGGACGCGCAGCTTGCCGACGAGATGATGCAGAACGACGACGAGTAACTGGATTCTTAGCTTTGCTTGCATCATCTAGCTTTGCATGGTGCTGTTCGTATAGAGCTCCTTGTCCGTGCACGTACGTACGGACTCTTTTGGATTTATTAGCATGTATCGCTCTTCGATCCTGAAGAAGCCTCGGACGTACGTAGTTGAATTTCAACAGTGCTGATCCTCGTACAAGACCGTCTTGCACAATGTGCATGCTTTGTAGCAATAGTAGATGTATTTATTGCTTGTTGTCAGAAATTGGAGATACACTTAGGCGTGTACGTTTTTGCTTCTTGCTTATTGCCTTGTCGCACGACGTGTTGGCCAAGAAGTCTGGTCCGATCGGGACTTGGGGAGTCGATCTCGACGTGTGGTCGCGATGCTGGAAAGAGCAATGAAGCGATATTGACGCCAAGGGCCATCGAGGCACCGGTCACCGCCGCAACGCTCCAAGGCGTAGCAAGCGACGTAGATGCTAGGTGCTATCGTAGCGCATGCCGGCGGAGTCGAGTTGCCACGGTCGATGTTGTGAATTGATGGTTATACTACTATGTAGTGTCACTACCGACCAGTCCTCAGCTATGCTGAGTGGAAATATCGACCACAACTTAGTTGTGTCTAGGCAAACAACTTAGTTGCTGACTAGTGAACATGGCAAATTTGCAAAGGTGAAGATGGGAAAAAATGACTGTGCCATTTGCTTGGAGTGTAGCTTAGCGTACCAACCAAGCCCCAGGAGCCATGTGTCGAGTGAAAAAAGGCCAGCTCTAAATCCATGGTTTCACCATGGGGAGTTGTGGCGTTTCACCACACTTCCAGTCCCCAGCTGTGCACAGGGCTAAATAGGCGGCAAATACTGATGCACCTTTGATGCACCCTTGCGTTAGACGCGTAATTATATGGACTGGTGCTTAGCACAAAGTCTCTCAAGAGACCACAGCTGTGCTGTGTTCTGGTCGACGCTTCGCATCATTCCAGAAAAATGGTAGTTGCCGAAAAAAGTGAAGTAGGGGAAAATGGCTTAAACAATTACTCTGACCGTAGCTTAGCTGGTCGGCCGAGCCCCCTTTTACCATTTGTCCAAGACGCGCCGTTGGCCATCTTAACTTTGTTAAGAGGGATGAGAAAACTTTGTTTTCTTTACCCAGTCCCCAGTCTGTGCTGATGAACTAGGCCAACGAAAGTGGAGAAAACCGTTAAAGAGCAAGATTTTATTGTGCCCGGGCTGGTGGTCGGTAGCCAACCAGAAAAATGCAAGCCTATATGCCACGCGTCCGTGTCAAATAGGAAGCAAACAACCAGACAGACGTACTCCTACATGCGACGCATCCGTGTCATATAGGAAGTAAGTAAGTCTGACATCACAAGGTGCAAAACAAAGGTGGTAAACGAATGGCAAAAACCCGATTGAAAAACAAAGTCGATGGTTTGAAAAATTAAACTGTAGCTTTGCTACAACATTGCACGTGGTGTAAAGTCACAGCTTGGCTGTGTGCCCAGTCCCCAGCTTTGCTGTGAGACCAAGGAAGAGGAACACCGACCAGTAGTCCCTAGCTCAAATAGGTGACCTGAGTTGTGATCGGATGAAATTATAGTTGGTTCCTGGTGATTTGCGGCTGCTATGCACGGCATACATATATGACCTTTGCTCCCGTCTCACGGTCGTCATGTAGCTTGTAATATGGGCGTACATGGAAGTGCTCGGTCTTCTTGTGTGGCATCAGCATGCCTGTATCTATCCATGAAACACACGTTGAACTCTTGCCTTCTGAAAGATTGTATGGCATACGCCTGCAGGCATGCATGGCATTGCTTGCTTTGCCTATTTTGTACGCATCTGTTCGAGAGCTTCGCTGCAGTGCGAAACGTGACTTTGTCACGGGCTAGTCATTAGCTTTGCTAATTGACTGTAGCCGAATTATGACTAGTGAATTGACGATGTTGATATGCCATCAAGATGATAAAAATGCCGCGCTGTAGCTTGGCTAAACGCAGAACAACGACCGTCAAAGTATCTTGTCTGACGCCATGGTGTTGTTTGTTATGTCACCGTCGAGGATGCATCTGCTTGCTGGCACGTTGTCGTGCATGGTGCATGACGATGCATCAGTGTGCCTCGTAAATCAACAACACGGAATTGATTTGGAGATGTATCAGGTTGACGACATGCAGATTGTGCCGAGAGCTCAACGTTGTGCGAGTCCGAGATTTACTAGACTTAGCACACGCCGTCGGCGGTCGGGTGTGACATGCTTGCCTAGGCCAGCAAGCTGCAGCGTAGCACCTGCGTACCCGACGCTGTGTCCTTCCAGAATTTTTGTTGCTATCGTAAATAGGGTCCTCCGCTGGCAGGTCTCTCAGGACGAAGTGTCGCCGAGTCCCTCCAGGTCGTTTTGATGTACGCTTGTGCATGAATATATGCATATTCGGTGAACGTCATCACTTGCATGGAGCTGTAGCCTGATATGCCTCCGTCTAGCATTCTTGCTGATCTGCGTTTGGTACATAGGCTAGTCGAATAGCCTGCTCATGGAGACCGTCCCTGGCTGGAGTGGTTGGAGACTCGGAGTAGTCGTCGAGCTTCTCCTTGATGGTATTTGGAGTCCGGCGAGCCTAGAGGTTGTGATCGCCCAAGTGCACACAGAGTTATACTTGGATACGTGAGTGAAGTCATGGTCAGATGAAATCGTAGTCCGCTTGAGTAGATGAACATAGTTCGAGGCGGTGGCTTGGCCTGATGACGGCTCTCGCCTTGGGCTCGCTTGACAGCTAGCTTCGGATGTCTCGATCTGGTCGGACGAGGTTGACCTCGTAATGGAGACATGGATGAGCGGCAGAGAATCAGCGTGACTTATGGGAGACCCGGCGATAAATCGACGTGATCAGAATACACCATGAGCATGCCATGTGACTTGGTCCTGGCGTCGCTGTGCTTGTACACCATGTACTCCGAGCTTTGGCAATGAGCATGTGTTGGAGTCCTTGTACATGAGCAGTCCCCAGCGTGGCTGAAGATGTGCTAGATAGCAGCTAGGCATGATACACTAGCTCTGTTGTTCGCCTTGGTCCGGAATTCATTTACCAACCAGGCCTGGTACCTTCCAGTCCCCAGTGTGGCTGTCGGATTAGGAACAAGCACGGGAGACATGCATGGCTTTGCCATGACAGGTGTGGGACAATGCCTCTAAATTAACTCGAAGCGTGGCTTGAGAAAATTTACTTGCTTTTAATCAAAAAGCTCGACTCTTGGTTAAATAATTAAGGAGAAAATAGCAGCTGTGCTCGGGTGGCACGCTGATGGCTCGGTGCCGCTCGGCGCGGCCCGCACGGTTCGGTGGATGTCGCACCGTCGGATCGGAACGGATCGGTCTGATCTGACGGGGTTGGCCTTCACGGAGATGTGGAGGGGTACGCTCATGGAGAGGTCCTGTTTATGGTGTTGTAGGTCGTGCGTTGCCTGGAGCCATACATTTTGACACTCACATACAAGTACTTGGTTTGTATAGGTCTTGTATCATCTTCACGTCATGGTAACGTCCCTGCCGATCGGTATTGAATCTGCTTCTGGCCTTCTTTGTGCATACAATGTGGTGCTTTCCAGCCAAAAGATTATGGCTATCCATAACGAAGATGCATAGTCTTCTAGATTGGATCGCAAATCTCTTTGACTTGTTGGCCGGAGTGGTCAAAATAGTCGTCGGTGATCGGGAGTCCGGCCAGCGCAAGGACATGGTCACCCGAGAGTAGTCGCATCGTGGTCGGATGGAGTAGCAGAGTCGCAACAACCATGCACGACATGCGTGCACACGACCTTTGCTTGCTTGTTGGCTCGATGCCAGTTTGAATTGGATGCTCGACGACCTGATGCCTTAGACGGCTTGCTGAGCAGCCTGGACGCTGGTCGGACGAGGTTGGCCTCGTGGTGCAGACGTGGAGCATCAATGAGATCTTCCATGTTTGTTTGAGTTGCACCTCAGCATCAAGTTTTTGGGATGCACTCACGCAAACAAGAAATATTGGCTTGGCTTTGCCATGCCGTTGATGAGATCGACTTGTATAACTTCCTGTAGATGCATTTGTGCCTTGTCACGCGAATGTATGGCATGCGAGCTAATTAGTTAGCCAGTGTATGCTTTAGACAAAGTGGTTGAAGTCGACGTCGAGTTGTTCACGGGTGGCAATCTGGCCAGCGCAAGGGCGTGGCTACCCGAGAGCCTGAGAGCGAGGCGTCGTGTCGTGGTCGGACAGAGGCGTACGTAGTCAGCGTGTCCTGATTGGCGTGCTGACGGCTCAACCATTGCATGAGCACAGCTCGTGCTCAACCTCGGCGTTCTTGTGCTCGTCCGTCGTGTTCTCCGAGCTCCAGTGCACAGCGTGCTTGGATTGATGATCGTACCCGTACGTGCACCTTGTGCTGGCCAAGAGCCAAGGTGCCGCGGCGTGATGCTTAGCCTCTTGTCGTGTAGACAAAAAAAAATCGTCCTTGTTTCCTGCTTGATCGGATAGCATGAGTACGTGCAAGTCTGGATGGCTTGCTTGGCTTTTTGGTCGGGCTCGATCGGATCGGCCAGAGGAGTTGCATTATGTCGTAGGGAGGTCGGATTCCTTCACACAATGGCGGAAGCCGCAGCCAATCGATTGGCGCAGTCGAGTCTTGTAGATCCTGTAGATGCGTTTGCTCTTGTCATGGATGAAAGGAGCATGACGGCGTACATGCTGTTGTAGGCCGTTCGTTGCTCGGAGGTGTTCTGACGCCATTGCACTCTACCAACGAACGTGACTCAAATTCGGAGATGTGCCGTTTGACGACATTGGTCAAGATGTGTTTGGTTGATGTCTTGGACTCAACGTTGGCGTACTTGGGGCATGGTCGCGCTTTGCGAGACACACATCAACAATATGCTGGAGTCCAGGAAGCGCTGGGGCAGGTAAACTGCGCGCGCGAGTCGTAGTCGGAGGTTTGTGGTAGTCGATTGGCTCCAAGTGTGTCATGTCCGTCATGAACAGCACGTGAGTATGACCTTCGCTTGATCAACGCTGCATGTCGGCGACTAGACGCGTGATGCATGCAGGGAGACTGCGCATGCCTTGTAGATGTGTATGTGCACCCGATTGCTTCATCGTCGGAGATTTCAACTGCATGCCTTGTAGAAACACGTAGATATATCCAGAGGTATATAAAAGTGTTTTATTGAAACAAAAATTTCAACTTAGCTTTTATCAGATCGATCGATCTTGTTAACTAGTTGGTTGCGTGACGCCATACGACCTCTCTTTGCTTGGTGATTGCACCACCGAGGATCACGTAGAGTCGAAGTCGTCTTGTCGTATCGAGCACCTTGACGAGATCGGATCCGATCGGTCAAGGACCGAGTTGCTTCTCCATACGTCGTTGCCGAGGCCGATCAAGACCAACATGCTGGAGCCGAGGCGCCACTACTTATTTTTGATGAAGAAAATTGCCATCTGATTCGCCGGAGGTCAGCACGCGACCTGGATCGGTTTACGCGATGACCCGGACAGCTTGATGCCTCGATGCATGTCGTCAGGCAGCTTGTGAGCTTGATCTGGTCAGACGAAGTCGGCCTCGTCGGGGTCCGGGCACCTCAGGGGCGTAGTCACCCTCTGAACGTACTCGTCAGACCAAAAAGGATGCGCAGGTTCTGGTCAGGCCGTAATTACGGAGACGTCGTCTTGTATGAAGCTGGCCATGCGGATCTCGTCGTGAAGGGCTACGCCCGCCGCCAGACCGTCGGTGGCAAAGTGCCGTCGTGTACTCGTACGTCCTCGTCTATCTGATCTTCATAGGCTGCTTGGCGTAGGAGCACGAGGCCGTCGGGTGCTAGACAGAGCAGTTGTGCTGAGCCGTCGAGAACATGAGTTCGATGACCCTGCCAACTAGCAGCTTGCCGTCAGGACGTCTACCACCAATCCATGATGACGAGAGTTCGTGCATGTAGGCTAGTTAATTAGCTTGCCGACGGCAAGTCTCAAGATGGTACGGTGCCGCTCGATCTTGCTTCTTCGCGTCGTTGCGATCGACCGATGTAGTGATGCCGCATCCGCCGAGCAGCCATATAGCAGGGCGTGATTGGATCTCGGAGCTAGTGAGCTCGACGATGCAGCACGTACTCTGGAAGTAGTTTTGTTTGACGTCGAGCAATATAATCGGCGTGACGCCGTCGTGGTCGAGCAGACGATCGTAGCCAGCATAGGAGGTCTGCGGATGGCTTGACGTGGTCGGCATGTCGATGAAGAGTGGTTGGCGTGTCCGAGTAAGCCGATGGTGACGAGAAAATTGAAATCCGCCATGAATCATGTCGTCATGGAAGCTGTAGGTACATAAAGGCAAACGCAGAACTATATACGCAATAGATTATGTTTGATAAAAACTAGAAGAACGACTTAGTTTTTCCGATGCCAGGCAAGATGTCGCTGATTGGAGATCCTGTACGTATGCGTATATGCCTGCATATATCTCCATGGATCCACATGTTGGATTTATTATGGGCTAGGCCCAATTATATATATTCAATAAATCAATAAAACTCTATGGTATGTAATTTGTTGGATGAACCGTTTTGTACGGTACAAGATTTTGACTGAACGTAGCAAGGCAGACAGACAGGGAGGCGAACGGACGGAAATTCATATGCCAATAATGATGCTTGTTTATGGGAGTAATTTCTAATTAGGAGTTATTTCCACTTGGAAATTACTTTCACTAGTTTTAATTGGCATATTGATTCTCCTACCATAGTGGAGACTAACGTGAGTCTCCTTGCCTCCCATGGTGAGGCCCTTTGCCTCCCCGAAAGAGAAGTGAGTCTCTTGATTTGTCTCCTGTGCCTTTTTGGCCTATATAATTGGGGCTTGTTCTTCAGTCATAGGGCTTGGTTCATTCCTCTCTCCAACAAGAGAAAACACACAAGTCCATAATCCAGCTGCAACGAAGGTTTCTCCATCTCCTCAATCCGCGCGCACGGAGAAGGGAGAGGGCAGGTGCCTCCGAAGCCCTTGCCGTTCGGGACCTTGCACGGGGGATCGGCAATTAGGTTTTTGGGGAGCGTCTACGCGACTGCCCAATCGTCGCCGCCGCTGATTCGTCGTCGTCTACTTCCTGGAGGCGCCATCGTCGTCTACTTCCCGGAGACTTTGCGTTCTTCATCTTCTTCATCGACATATGGAAACAGGACAAGGATCGGGATCCTCTGGAAGGTATAAACCGTTCATCTCCTCTCTGTTTTTCGTGATGCAGTTTCTGCATGTTTCGTTAGTCCATGCCTGCTGTTTCGTATGCTGTGATGGATATGTTTCGTATGCTCTGATCTGTTATTTCGTCAGTTTACTGCTGTCAGAACTTTCTGCAATTGATCTGCCATATATGCATGTTTCGTTAATGCTGTCATGTTGCTTCATATTCTACTGCCTGTATGTTTCGCAGTCTAGTTACATTGTTTCACATGTTTTCCGAGGCTATAATTATTATGAGTTATATATCATGCTTTGTTACTTTAGTAGACAAATCATGTTATCATGCTTGTATGTTTTACATGTTCATCGGTCACATGGTTCATATGGTTATGGACATTTGTGACATCATGTTTACAATGCCTAATTATCTATTACATGTCATCATCTTTATGTTAATTTACGGAATTAAAATGACATGGAAATTGCCTAATTATCTAACAATCCAAAAACCTAATGATAGGCATTTTTCTGTCAGAGGTTTTGCTGCTGCATTAAAACCTGATTCTTTTGATGGAAAGAATTTCTTGCTTTGGAAAGCTAAGATGGAACTATGGTTGACTGCTATGTCTTGTTATCACGCCGCTGAGGGCGAGCCTGAAAACTTGTCTCTGGAGCAGAGGACTAAGTTTAAGGCTGATGACAACCTCTTTAGAGGAGCAGTGATCAGTGCATTGGATGCAAAGTTTCAGAAGAGCTATATCATTCTTCCCACTGGGAAAGCACTGTGGGATGCACTTGTTGGAAAGTTTGGAGTAACCGATGCTGGTAGTGAGCTGTACCTCATGGAGCAGCTGTATGACTACAAGATGGTTGAGAACCGATCCGTAGTGGAACAGCTCATGAGATTCGTGCACCGGCTAAGGAACTCGAACTATTCCCTTGTCTTCTTCCCCGACAAGTTTGTGGTCGGCGGTATAATCGCCAAGTTACCACCTTCTTGGAAGGATTTTGCCACCTCCCTTAAACATAAGAGGCGGGAGTTCAATGTTGAGGAGCTCATTGGCACTCTTGATGTGGAGGAGAGGGCAAGGGCAAAGGACAAAGGGAAAGGTGATGAGACCGCTTCTGCAAATATGGTGCAGAAGAAATTCAACAAGTTCAAGAAGAAGAAACAAAACAAGCAAGAGAATTCTCCAAAGCCTGTTCAGACGGCACAGTTTAAGAAGAAGAACAACACCAACAAAAGCAAGGGAGGTTGCTTTGTTTGTGGGAGTGAACAGCATTGGGCTAGAGATTGCCCAGATCGCAAGTTCAATCCAGAGAAGAAATCAGCAAATGTTGTCACTACAGAGGCTGCAGATGGAACAGTGGGGTATGGTAATTCTTTACCATTTGTTCTTTCAGTCTGTAATTCACCAGAGTGGTGGATGGATAGTGGTGCCAATATACATGTGTGTGCTGATATTTCTTTGTTCTCTTTTTACCAGGTCGGGAGGTCTGGCGCCTTGTTGATGGGAAATGGGTCGCGTGCTCATGTTCTTGGTGTTGGTACGGTCATTCTGAAGTTCACTTCGGGAAAGACGGTGCCATTGAAGAGCGTGCAGCATGTGCCCTCAATAAAGAAGAACCTTGTTAGCGCGTCTATACTTTGTAAAGATGGCTACAAAGTTGTTCTTGAGGCGAATAAATGTGTTGTTTCTAAACATGGTACTTTTGTTGGAAAAGGTTATGATTGCGGAGGTCTGTTCCGCCTATCCTTGCATGATGTATGTAATAAGTTGGTAAACTCGCTTGATTTTTCTAATGAATCCGATTTGTGGCATTCACGCTTTTGTCATGCAAGTTATAGTTGTCTTATGCGGCTAGCAAACCTCGAGTTTAATTCCTAAATTTAACCTAGTCAAAAAGTCTAAGTGCCATGTTTGTGTTGAATCAAAACAACCCCGCAAGCCCCACAAGGCCGTTGAGGCGAGGAATCGGGCACCTCTAGAACTTGTTCATTCGATCTTTGTGAGATGAATGGAATTTTGACTAAAGGCGGCAAAAGATATTTCCTCACCTTTATAGATGATTCCACCAGATTTTGCTATGTGTACCTCTTAAAAACAAAAGATGAAGCGCTGAATTATTTTAAGTCCTATAAAGCCGAAGTTGAAAACCAACTTGAGAGGAAAATAAAACGTTTAAGGTCCGATAGAGGAGGTGAATATTTCTCTAATGTTTTCGATGAGTTCTCGTGGAACATGGAATTGTTCATGAGAGGACACCTCCATTCTCACCACAATCCAATGGGATTGCCGAAAGGAAAAACCGCACTCTAACTGATTTGGTAAATGCCATGTTGAGTACAGCGGGATTATCCAAGGAATGGTGGGGTGAGGCAATTTTGACCGCGTGTCATGTCCCGAACGAGTTCCTACAAAGAACAAAGAGATTATACCATTCGAGGAATGGGAGAAGAAAAGATTAAACCTCTCTTACTTGCGCACTTGGGGGTGTTTGGCTAAAGTGAATGTGCCAATAAACAAGAAGCGTAAGCTAGGGCCTAAAACTGTTGATTGTATATTCCTGGGCTATGCCTTCCATAGTGTTGGTTATAGGTTCTTAATTATAAAATCTGATGTGCCTGATATATATGTTGATACTATCATGGAATCAAGAGACGCTACATTTTTTGAGAATGAGTTTCCAAAGAGGTCTACACCTAGTGAAACAAATCATGAGAATATAGTTTCAAATGAGCAAGAACTATCTATTCCCATAGATCATGCCGAGGAATCTCCTTTGCACATCCCCGAGGAGGATGATACTATAGTCACACGCAAGAGTAAGAGGCAAAGAGTTGCTAAAACTTTTGGTGATGATTTTATAGTATACCTTGTGGAAGACACGCCATCCACCATACAAGAGGCCTATTCTTCTCCTGATGCTGACTTATGGAAGGAAGCAAGAAGGGAGTGAGATGGAATCTATTATGGGTAATGGAACATGGGAGGTCGTGGACCGTCCTTATGGTATCAACCTATAGGATGCAAGTGGATTTTCAAGAAAAAGCTTAGGCCCGATGGTACCATTGAGAGGTACAAGGCAAGGCTTGTGGCCAAAGGATATACCCGTAAAGAAGGGGAAGATTTCTTTGACACTTATTCACCCGTGGCTCGATTGACTACAATTCGTACTTTGATAGCCGTGGCAGCCTCTCATGGTCTTATCATTCATCGATGGATGTAAAGACAAACTTTCCTAAATGGAGAGTTGGATGAGGAGATCTATATGGATCACCGGATGGTTTCATTGCGGATGGTCAAGAGAACAAGGTGTGTAGGGCCGTTAAAATCTTTGTATGGCCCGAAACAAGCTCCTAAGCAAGGCATGAAAAGTTTGATAATACTCTCACTACCGCCGGATTTGCTTTGTGAATGAGGCGGATTCGTGTGTGTATTATAAACATGGTGGGGGTGAGGCTGTCATGCTATGCCTTTATGTTGATGACATATTGATCTTTGGATCAAACCTCAAGGTCATTGAGGATGTGAAGAATCTTCTATCAAGCAATTTTGATATTAAGGATTTGGGAGAAGCGATGTCATTCTAAACATCAAGCTTATCGAGAGAAGGTGATGGTGGGGTAACTTTGTTACAATCTCACTATGTGGAAAAGGTGTTGAGTCGCTTTGGTTTCAAAGTGGATCGTGATCCCGCTCCCACACCTTATGACCCTAGCATGATTCTCGAGAAAGAATAGAAGAATTGCAAGGGATCAATTAACATACTCCCGCATCATTGGCTCTTTGATGTACTTGGCAAGTGCAACTAGGCCCGACATCTCTTATGCTTGTGTGCAAGCCGAGTCGGTTTGTTTCAAAACCGGGAGATGATCATTGGCGTGCTCTAGAGAGAGTGTTGCGCTACCCGAAGGGTACTATGACTTATGGTATTCATTATACCGGGTTCCCCGAGTGCTAGAAGGCTATTGTGATGCCAACTGGATCTCGATGCTGATGAGCTTCATGCCACAAGCGGATATGTGTTCTTGCTTGGAGGTGGCGCTGTTTCTGGAAGTCTTGCAAGCGAGACTATCTTAACGAAGTCTACAATGGAAGCGAACTCGCAGCATTAGACACCGGGCCGGGCCGAGGCCGAGTCGTTACGTGATCTCCTAATGGATTTACCGGTAGTTGAGAAACCAATACCGGCTATTTCCATGAACCGTGGTAACCAGACTGTTATTACAAAGGTAAACAGTTCAAGGAGTAACATGAAGTCCACAAGGCATGTAAAGAGGAGATTAAAATCTGTCGAAAAGCTGAAAAACTCCGGAGTTATAACGTTGGATTATGTCCATACGTCGAATAATCTGCGAGATCGCTTTACTAAGGGTCTGTCACGCAATGTGATAGAAAGTGCATCGAGAGAAATGGGTATGAGACCCACATGAGGTCTACTTTAGTGGTAACTCGCTCCTTGTGATCGGAGATCCCGTGAATTGGAGTGGTGAAACAAGCTAGTAGTAGATCGAGAGGAAAGATCCCTTCTTGACTCATTTCGATGCACATCTTTCCTATCTCAAGGCAGGATGGTATATTTACCTTAATGTATTCCAAGAGCCTATTGAGGTGAGATGTTGTCCTACGTAACATCTTTTGAGGAGTACACCTATATGAGTCGATCGTTGGTCATAGTCTATGGGACTTGGGTAATCCCTAAATACTCATGAAAGGCACGAAGTGAGACTTATATGCTTCAAAACAAATGGGGATGCCTTTTGCGGCCTAGTATCGCAAAGGACTTGAGTGAATCTCAGCTCGCACAAAACTGTCAATTCAAGGCTTAGTCCATTGTTCGGTTGACCGGGTGAAACTCTTGCTCTAGGTGGATGTTCAACTTAACAGTCTCCATCGAAACACCGGTATATCAAAGGACCGTGGTTCTCGTAACTACATCATTACAAACCCTAGAGTTTGGTGGGGATTGTTGGATTTATTATGGGCTAGGCCCAATTATATATATTCAATAAATCAATAAAACTCTATGGTATGTAATTTGTTGGATGAACCGTTTTGTACGGTACAAGATTTTGACCGAACGTAGCAAGCAGACAGGAGGCGAACGGACGGAAATTCATATGCCAATAATGATGCTTGTTTATGGGAGTAATTTCTAATTAGGAGTTATTTCCACTTGGAAATTACTTTCACTAGTTTTAATTGGCATATTGATTCTCCTACCATAGTGGAGACTAACGTGAGTCTCCTTGCCTCCCATGGTGAGGCCCTTTGCCTCCCGAAAGAGAAGTGAGTCTCTTGATTTGTCTCCCGTGCCTTTTGGCCTATATAATTGGGGCTTGTTCTTCAGTCATAGGGCTTGGTTCATTCCTCTCTCCAACAAGAGAAAACACACAAGTCCATAATCCAAATACAACGAAGGTTTCTCCATCTCCTCAATCCGCGCGCACGGAGAAGGGAGAGGGCAGGTGCCTCCGAAGCCCTTGCCGTTCGGGACCTTGCACGGGGATCGGCAATTAGGTTTTTGGGGAGCGTCTACGCGACGCCCAATCGTCGCCGCCGCTGATTCGTCGTCGTCTACTTCCCGGAGGCGCCATCGTCGTCTACTTCCCGGAGACTTTGCGTTCTTCATCTTCTTCATCGACATATGAAAACAGGACAAGGATCGGGATCCTCTCGGAAGGTATAAACCGTTCATCTCCTCTCTCTGTTTTTCGTGATGCAGTTTCTGCATGTTTCGTTAGTCCATGCCTGCTGTTTCGTATGCTTTGTGATGGATATGTTTCGTATGCTCGATCTGTTATTTCGTCGCCACTGCTGTCGAACTTCCGCAATTGATCTGCCATATATGCATGTTTTGTTAATGCTGTCATGTTGCTTCATATTCTACTGCCTGTATGTTTCAAATAGTCTAGTTACATTGTTTCACATGTTTTCCGGAGGCTATAATTATTATGAGTTATATATCATGCTTTGTTACTTTAGTAGACAAATCATGTTATCATGCTTGTATGTTTTACATGTTCATCGGTCACATGGTTCATATGGTTATGGACATTTGTGACATCATGTTTACAATGCCTAATTATCTATTACATGTCATCATCTTTATGTTAATTTACGGAATTAAAATGACATGGAAATTGCCTAATTATCTAACACCACATGCATATGGACGGTAATTGGCTAGAGCCTTGACATTAGCGTCATCTTCACATCATGGTGATGTAGATCACCGTAACTTGGTTTGCTGCTTGCCGGCGCGTGTAGGCTTGGTACGTGCGTCCTTGGTTCCTGGTGTGAGTCGTAGCCCAATCACGAAAAATTTCAGGTCCCGTCATGTCGATGAGATCCGATCTGATCAGCAAGGACCGAGCTGCCTCTTTGTACGCTGCCACCAAGGACAACCAAGATATGAATCCGATCGGCGTAGTCAATCTGCGCGGGCGGCGTGGCCGCGCGGCGACATCGGAAAGTAGAGGTGCCTCTCCCGGCAGCGAGGAAGCGGCCGACGAGTTGCTGGAGCAGACGACCCCGGGGTCGGCCCCGAGATCGATCTTGTTGGTGTGGTGGTCGAAGACGCCGATGCAGAAGCAAGTTATATCACCTCCATGGTTCCGGCGGTCGTCGTTATGCCGGCGCCTAGGGCGCGCCGCCGTCGATGGCTAGAGCCAAGGCGTCCTTGACTGATGTCGCCGAATCCCTAACACAATAATCATGCGTACGTAGATAGATACGAATACCAGTATATGTGTATTCCATAGATTCCAAGAGAATACAGTAATCGACTTAGCTTTGCTCTGCCTGGTGCCTTTCTTGACGCACGTATGTGCTTGCCTGCAAGCCACGAACATGACCACGTACGGTCCTGTAGATTGGATCGCAGGCCTTCTCGATTTGTTGGCCGGAGCAGTCGTCCACGAGGCCAGATTGAATCGTCCCGTGGTAAATGCAAATTTGTACGTACTTACTTTGGCTTTGCCGCATAAGACACGGACTGGGAAGTCTCGTGTGATCGCGTTGCTGTGCAACGAGGCGCCGCCAACGCCAAGGGCATCTGGGGGAAGGTCACCCGCCGCTACGATGCTCCAAGGTACATGGAGCGACGCAGGCTCTTGAGGCCTTCGGCCGTCGTAGCGCTTGACGCTAGGAGTCAAATCGCCGCAGTTGATGAAGGACGCCCGCCGCCGTCGAGGTCGATCAAGATCGTCCTGCCGAGAAGGGCGCTGCCGCGAGATGTTGAATCGCCGCGGAAGATGTTGGTGAAGATTTCCATCTGGCTCACCATGGATCAAGCACACACCCCCTACCTGGTGCGCCACTGTCGACGAAATATCGGCGGCAGTGTACCTAGGGTATACCGACGGTAGTAGTTTGATCGGTAGAGGTGCGCGTGATCAGGAACCGGATGGTTACAGAGACACAAGACACAAGATTTTATACAGGTTCAAGCCGCCTTTGGCGTAATACCCTACGTCCTGTGCTCTGTTATTTGCATTGATCTGAGATGAGATGTCCTCTAGGGGACCCCTGCCCCTCCTTATATACTCTGAAGGGACAGGTTGTACAAGTAAAGTATCCTATTTGGTACTATTACAATATCGTACGGTGCCGCACGTCTTCATCTTGTAAATTGGGCCACCTTTGATGACGCGGCCCATATAGGCCCGTGATGGTATATGGGGTTTATACCCCCACAATTGGTGTCTTGAGGAGACAGCTATTGGGAACGGACATTAGATAGATATGTCCTTGAGAAACATGGTTAAATGAAAAAATCTTTCTGTAACTGCCTCTTGTAAATGGACGAGTTCAGCACTTGGAAAAGGTGCCTGATGGAAACAGGCGACATTTTACAAGGTTATGCAATTGGTATACTATTTAAACCCCCCCCCCCCCCCCCCAAAAAAAAAAAAAAAAACTTATGGTAAAATGTGAGGAACAAGTGATATGTCGCTAAAATTCCTGAAAACATAGTAGGAAAAACAACAACAAATATGTGATCACATATTATTGGTATTGCAGGAGAAATTATTATTAATGAGTTGCGAGGGCAATATGCATCTCTAATATTTTTCATAAAATCACAATAAGGAAATAATAAACATGACACGTGCTTATGGTAATATTGCCACATTATAAACTTTAACAAGAAACCTTGTGAGTTAAACTTGTAAAAGAAAAGAGTGTACTGTGATGTCGGTACATGTTAGCATCTAAGAGTTGTCTACCCCCTTATTCATGCAAATTTTTTTTTGAGTATTATTCATGCAAATTATGAAGTTGTCGCATACCAATTTCAAGTAAAACATTATGAAACATAGAAGTTGGTAAGGACTTAGTAAATAGCAGCGAAATTATCGCATGAGACCTAATTTGTAAGATGTTAATTTCCTTGCTTTCCTTAAAGAATTACCTTGTACATGGTATTGTTCGATGTATCTGTAGTACAATCCATTTAAAAAAGAGGGAATTTTCTCAACAATTTGTTTGTCATTCCACTATCTTTAGTAACTAGGAGAGTTTCCTCATTATTATCATCAAAGGTTTCAATATGGAAACCATTTTGATGGGTAAGCTTTGAATCAGATACAATATTATTTCTTGGTTCCTCGGGAACATATTGCGAATAAACAGCCTCTTTCCGACGTGGTGTCAGGTCAACGATGAAATTGGCTTCATACTTCTGCCCTGGAGCAGCACGTCCACGACCGTCTGCTTTTAAAATGCAAACAACTCACAGAGTTTTTTGAATAGAATAGAGACACTATCAACATGCATGTAGGTTGTAGACTAGACCACCATGCTTGTGGCCCCAAAAAAATGTTCACCTTTCCATACAGTTGCCACCAGCCACTGCTACCAAATCCAAAGAGCATTGCTTTTGCTGTACAGATTCGGTATAGAGCCCGTAGATGAGACACAAATAACCTGCAACAAAGAAGATAGTATTTCTTGTTTTTCATATATTTTTCACGAGTGGGACTTCACCTGTAATTTCTTGTTTTTCATATAGTTCCTGCATACTTTATATAGCAGGACTCACATGATGACAGCTACTAATTTGATGTGGACCCGCATTCAGCATGCATATAGGTAACTGAAACAACAAAACATATTGAGCTTCAAGCATATTAGCTCGGACACATCATGCACTTGGCAGAACAAAATTCTAATCATCACTTAATGGACCTGTATTGAAAATTGAAACTTTCCAATAATGAAAATACTGTCGATATATGTAGAGTGGGAAGGAATTGTGTTGCAACTGAATTATAAGATGTATCTTTGCCGATAAATATGCAATATAAAATACTTCGTAGTGTTTGAAAAAGACTTCAAATAATAAATGATCACAATCCAGAATGCCAGTACGAAAATAAATAAAACATAGTAACACGACGATTCCATGTTGTTTTTGAGACAAGAGCAGTACCTCCATGTACTTCACACCCAACTTGCCAGACCATATATAGGAACAATCTTTGAGGATAAATTATCAGACAAAGTGACGACAGATCAATCTTCACTAGTGTTAATCTCCATCAACAACCAATCCTTCCTCAGATTCTTTGGCAACCTTAAAAGAGATTTAAACCGGCGGCAGTTGTCATGGCTAAGAATTCTGTACACATTTATCTCATCCAAATCCAATCCATAGCTCCTTATATCTTGAAATACCTCAAAGATCTCTGATGCATGAACAGAAGGCTCGGCGAACGAAGCAGGTTGCAGTGTTGTTGTTGTCTTACTAACGTTGTCCTCCCGCCCTTGTCCTATGAATGTAGCATCGCTACCACTACTTTGATAAGAACCGAAGAAACACGATACGTTGCTAGGGATCAGGCCATCTCTCATTGATGATGACAACAACAACAACTTGTCCTCACAGCGTGAAACGGATTGTATTGTTTTGCTTCTCGTGTTGACCATCAGCACATCTACCGTTGAGTCTCTATAACTGCAGTGGCCGTCCTCTGGGGGTTCGTGCAACCAGAAACAGATGACCTCAGGTTCATCCAAGCTCACAAGGGGGTGGCCGAGGCGGAAGTACCGGAGGCCCTTGTAGGAGTCAAGCGCCCAGAGCTCCGAGGCGTCAACAATGGAGTCCTTCACCCACTCCATATCATCATTGCCGATTCTCATCGTCCATGTTTGGATTGTATATGCGTGACAAGAACGTTTGCAACTGGAGTCACCGGCGCCTCCACAACAGCAGCGGGGGAAGATGTTCACAAATTTGAGCGCGTCGCCCCCAGCAGTGGCACACACGTTCCTGTTTGACGGCGGCCCCCATATGTTCTCCCTGGGGAGCGGTATATACTGCAGCCTGGGTGTCTCCTCGAACAGGCCGCAGAGAAGGACACCGGGATGCCATCGATCGAGGTTGACCCAGCAGAGTAGCCCGTCGCTGATAGGGACGACGTCGTACATCCACAGAGAAAAGTCTTCTCGCGCTTCACTGGCGTCGCGGAACCTGATCTGCACATGCTCGATGCTCCACTCACCAGAACGAAACACGGAGAGGTCGGCCTCCCTCATCAGCTCCGGCGTGTCCGGTCCCGCCGACACACCTGTGATGTGCCCTACCACCCCTACCACGACGACGTCGTCACCACGGCGCACGAAGCCGGTGGGATGATCGTAAAAGAAAGGCGGAAGCAAAGACAGCGACGGCGGCCGTGGGGGATCTGCAGCGGCGGCGCCTGCGCTGTACACGAAGTGGTCTGTCGTGTGGCCGTCTTGATTGTTTTCGTCGATAGAAACCTCGAAGAACACGACATAGATGAGCACGGAGTCGCCATGAGCCACGATGACCTTTGAATCCGCCGCATCAAGGCCGTCTGGAATCTGAAGGCAAACGTGCGAAACCCCCGGTGGCTCTGTGAGCCTGAGGGAGACTTGGATCAGGTGGCCGGTGCTGGTGCGGGCGGCCGCTAGTGTGTTGCTGGCGCCGGACGTGGAGCACGAGGAACCTTCGACCTCGATCTTCATGTCCTGCTGGAGCATCACCCACCGTGGGTGGGCGGCAGACGACGCAGCGGAGGGATGAGGTTGCGCCGTTTGTTCTTCCATGGACGCCGCCGCCGCCATCGTAAACATCGTGTCTATTCCGATCCGTATGCCTGAATCCTGATCGAAAGGATGTGTGCCCTATCCGGCTATCCCGTAGGCAGGACCTATCGATATGTCATGCTTGCGCGGTGCGTGGGATCAAATAATAAGGACGAAACTTTGTAACCGAGTTCTACTTGGTTCCCGGTTACAAAAAGAAGTCAAAAAGAATTCAGTTTGATTAGTTCTATAAAAAGCAGAGATATTTTACCACGTTTTTGGAAATAACTAGTCCATCAACCCGTGCTCCAGCACGGGTTTGATTTTTTGGTGATGCTTATTATATGCTTAAATAAATTTGGCCCCATGTTGGTGATTTTTTTCCTTCCTTTGTTTGGACATTGTGCACAATAATACTATTTACTATTATATTTTTTAATAATAGTTGCTGATAATATAACTTCATTCTTTTAATGGTAGACTAATTAATACTTAACATAAACACTATTTTTTCTTTTCAATTGTAATATATTATTTGGTTATTATTAATTAATTTTTAGGATACAACTTTTCCAAGTATGACATCACCGAAAGTTATTGAGTGAAAAATATTCTTATTAATTTTTGAGCTAAAAGAAAAAAAGATTGATAAGAGATTTTTACAACTTTAATGGGTGGTTTCCAATAGTTGGTCCAAAATGTGTGTGTTTTTTGTATCATCCTAAGTGCGTTTATGTGTGTATAGCAGTAGTCCTATAGACCGACCGATGAGAATCTCCCACAAATAAAAAGCACAAAGAATGGACACTTTTTGGTGCGGTAATTTTTTCCGTCTGCCTACACCAGGACCATGCGAAACAATTACTCTCTCCAAAATTGATTCTGTCCGCCTATCGTGGCATGCCCAAAAAAAGAGGAAACATGCAATCCCCTATCGTGGCATGCCAAAAAAAAAAAGGAAAGGAAACATGCAATCGAATTGATCGTCGCATGCAAAAAAAAAAAAAGAAGAAGACAGTAAACCTGCAATTAGGATAGAACAAAGAGGGACACTTTTTTGGTAATTACGAGGAAAGAAAAAAAAATGTTGGTAATAAGAAAGGAAAGATCCCATCCCCACGCACGCCGTCAAAACAACCTCCGCCCGGGCTCGGAGGAAAAGGAAAGAAAAGTTCACGGTAACTAAAAGGAAAGTAAAAAAATGTCGGTAATAAAAAATGAAAAGAAAAAACCCCAACCCATGCATGCGATCCCCATCCCCACCTACGCAGATCAACGGCCTCCGCCCGGGCTCGATAAAAAGAAGAAAGAAAAATCATGGTAATTAATCGGAAAAAAAATATACCAGGCTTGGCAAAAAAAAATGAAAAAATCACGGCAATTAAGAGGAAAGAAAAATGCCGGTAATAAAAAAGGAAAGAAAAAACTCACCCATGCATGTGATCCCATCCCCGACGCGCACCTTCAACACCCTCCGCCCGAGCTCGGTAAAGAAAAGAAAAAAGAAAAAAACCACAAGTAATTAAAAGGCAAGAAAAATATATCTCTCATCCCTCCTACAACTAATAAAAAAGACTAAAAATAGACATTTTTTTTATGCAAACGGTACTTCCATTTGTTGTCTCATGCGAAACCCTCCCCATGCGTCCAGCACCCCTTTCCTCCACGCACTACGCCTCCGAAAATCAACGGCACCGAAATCTCTCAATTTCTTAAAAGTTTCATGATTTCCTCTCTTCCAATTTTTTAGTAAAAAAAAGCATCCCTCCCAATCCTCCCACACAGCCACACCGCCGCCAGCCCCCGCATGTCGTTGCGACGACATTGGCACTCACACGCCGGGGCCTTTCCCGTTCTTCCCGCCTCGCCATGGGCGTAGTGGCGGGCTCTCCCCGCATCGTGGTGCAACGACCACAACTGCACACGAAGAGAGGACGCCACTCCCGAGACGTCCCTGCTCTAAGCCGCCGACCATCTGACCAGTACGCCACGCATTCGTTGACCCCGCCAGACGCCAGAGAGTAGGCTCCGCTGGAGTGCCTCGTGCTCCGTCACGCCAGGCCATGAGGTCTCCGTTGCCACCGACTCGGTCTTCATCGGTCATCATATCGTCGTACGCGCACCCACCCCTTCTATGTGATTTTTGTATTTAGATATGATCCAATTATATTGCGCTTTGTAGTTCTTTGTGCTTTGATATGTATGAGAAACAGAGAGTACAGTTTTCATGCTGAAGTACTTGTAGGAGCAAGTTCTTGTATGCTGAAGTTCATTAGGGCATGTATATGGCTTGCAAAAATTGCTACCAGAAGCGGTGTATTCTGAAGGTCTGTTCGTTACCTACCTGTGTCTATCTGAAGTGTGGCCTTGCTGTTGGCAACACGGTACTCACTGTTTGTGAATTGCAGCTTTAATGAAACTCAAAATCTCCGTAAATTTCCTGCTTCTTGTAACTTGATATTGATTATATCCACTCAATTCTGCTTCCTGCCATGACATTTGACACTCTTATAAAAATTATCACTCCTACAAATTTGTATGTTGTACATATATGCTTTTACAATATCATCGCGACATCTGAACATGTACCACTTATTAAAAATAAGGGTACCGAGGACAGACACATCTAACATGCGGATTTATAGATTTCTAGCAATAGTAGGCTGACGTTTTATTTTTTGGTAGCAACCATTTACTAAACATGGATGAGGACACGTGGGAACTATATAGTTTTGAAAACTAATTGATTTGTTGTCATTTCCGGAATTTAATTGTATCTTGATTGTTACCTGGAAGCGAAGGATGCAATAAGAAATTGATCATTGTAGACAAGTTCTTGAAATTAACTCGCAGCACATGGCCGGAATGAACGAACAAATTCCTCAATTGAATGATGATATCTTCAAATAAAAATTCATCCAAGAAACAAACATTACAATGATATTAATGGCATCGTCACTTCTAATAATAGCACCTATAATTTAACTCTTCCTATATATTGCTGACAGTGAATCTTTTGCCACGTACACTCAAGTGTATACCTATTGTACAATATATATCTACGTGAAATATACCTAAAGCTACACATATGTATATGGTGAGTATAACATACTTTATTTTAACATTTTGTAAGAGTTTTTCAAGAAATAGTATTACCCATGTACTCGAACCAATGTACATGATGGTATGGAGATAGGGTGAAACTTATTCGTGGATTTGGCACATGAAAGAAATGGTGTCAAAGATTTCTTTCTACCGATATAAAATATTATCTTACCCGTATCATGGGAAGGTCTATACACAGTAGAGTTTGTGAGCCTATACACCATGTTTTTCATGACTTCGTTAATTTCACGAACTTTACCTTTTGGATCAAATGATTAATTTTACAGTATTATTATTATCTTACCGTGCGATCCGTGTCTTTTTAGTATAGAGTTTAGTTATCCCATAGCAACGCACGGCACGATGCTAGTAAAAAATAAAAGATTGCCTTGGGAGGCTATAAAGAGGTGGCTTATTTAATTTGTCTCGGAAAACAATGAAGTGATTTTGTATCTTTGATGGCATCCCCTTTCTAGACTTGTAGCCCCTCTTCCTTCTCATTGTAGCTAATGCTCCCAGCTCTAGAAGTAGCACACAAATTGCTTAATCGAGGGTGAGTTGCTGATGCCCGTGCATCAAACCTACCTTGATTTAATTGTGCGGAGTTGGAGGCAGGAGCTGCATGCCGGGGTCTCCTGGATTGGAACTTGCAAGAGCTGAGTCTAGGGTCGTCAGTGTGCCTATGCAGGATAATGCCGTGGCTTGTGAAGGATCTTCTCGCGGCCACAATCTTTTGCTTCATGGTTTTGATTTCTCTGGTGCTGCATATTTCGACCTTCACCAATGAATTGTCAATAGTTGAAAAAGTTGTGATTGAGTACTATAAGAATATTTTTTGTCGTATAGAATTACATGAACATAGAAAATGATGATTATTGGAATGAAAAGACTAACACTTGTTGTATTATAGAATTTTATTGTACCCAATGATTTTGACGACATTATCTTCTGGGTATTCTTCATCTGAAATCATAATTTTGAGTCTTTCCCCAATTGTGACGTGTGAGACGGCGACATATGGTTGCCCATGTGTGACCACTTCATTTGGTAAATAGAGGCCACCATTTTTTAACAATTGTCCTTGAATTTGTTAATCATCATTACAAAGCACACTCATATAGGATATTGCCTATTTTGGGAAGAAAAAACCTACTCACTTAGGAGCACAATATCACAAATTTTGGTCACCTCGACATAAGTTTTGGTTTTTGTCTATCTGTCTAGTATGTACTACAAACGTATGATATCTATCATAAATAAATCTGAGTTCTTATCAAATAGTGACCAAATAGAGGAAACATATGAAAGTATAATGTTAGTGGTAGTTTACCTGAGACATACGTGTTGATATTTACTCTATTAGAAAATTGTTATATTGAAGAACCAAAAACTATACTTTGGATTGGCTTGTGTGTCTTTGATCTTTTTTTATTGGTTGTGGGCATGATGTTGACTACCTTATCATTCTCCCCTGTTAAATATTTTTATGTTGCTGCTGTGATTTTGACATTTCAAATGACATAAGCTCTACCATCTTGAATTAGTGGTTCAATTTTTTCTATATATGCCTCAGATAACTCCATGCATTTTAGTACCTTGTTTTTTATTATTGTTAACATATAAAACATAATTAACCAAAGAATATTATAAAAACAATGAGAAAACATTTTACCAGATGATCTATAACGATCATGTCAAAATTGATCTGTTCGGCATTATCGAGCAAGATTGTTTCATATATTCTATCAACTTGTGCTTGATTCTCCATAATTCCTTTCCTGGCCTAATCTCACTTAACGTTTTGCTAACATTGCAATCGAAAGCTTAGAAACATAATAATAATGTCATTAATTTACCACCATATAAAACAGATTAGATTGTAAATGAATTCGATGCGATGGACATACCTTTGGTTGGTGGATGATGAAAACAATAGACCTTATTGTAAACTAAAAAAACATTATAATTAATGATGGCATTATTTTTTTCATATAGATTGTAAGAACATGATTAGATAGTAAATGAATTTAGCAAGACCGACAAACCTTTTGCTGGTGAAACCTTGTTGGTAAAGATCGCTCCTGCATCATGCAAGACCAAATCGTCTATATATGTCAATAGACACAGATCTCGCCGATCCCCAAAATCTCTCGTGCAGCATGCAAGAGCAACGTACCTTCAACAAAAGTAGCATGCATGAAGCTCCACCTATGCATTAACAAAGGGTGTTAAATTTCGCTGCGCGATGTCTTTTAGATCTCGGATTTACGGAGAGTAGTGGTTTATATTTGGGAACATGTACGCCCAGGCTCAAATACATAATAGATCAAGTAGGGAACTGAAAGAACAACTACGTAAGCTCAAAGCTCACCTAATAAGCCAGGAAACGGCAAGACTGATCTGTGAAGAAACGGCAAGGATGATAGCATGCTGCATGATTGAGGTCAATTTACTTTCCCTGAGATTGATCGAAGCTCCAAAATTATAGCAGGCGGCTGTGGCGGCAGCCCTTGGCTAGCTAATACTGCGAACTTTCTTTTCCTTTTCAATTAGATCTATTATATTATTATCACGTTAGAGGATGCAAACTTTCTTTTTTTTCAATTAGATCTATTATATTATTATTACACGTGAGATTGTTCGCATAGGGGAGGATCCACACCCCGGGCTAGGGGGGCTACAGCCCGGGGTGGAGCCTAAAATTTCTACATGCATGTCTTGTACAACCATGTTAATTTCTTGACTTTCAACTAAAAATAGCCTTCCTCAAATAATCTTTCACTCATTAGACCCCTCTAAGATGGTGTTT
Source organism: Themeda triandra (assembly GCA_018135685.1). Lineage (NCBI taxonomy): Eukaryota > Viridiplantae > Streptophyta > Magnoliopsida > Poales > Poaceae > Themeda > Themeda triandra. The sequence continues at coordinate 58,382 of JAENPR010001150.1, read as the reverse complement.
CTAGATCCGCCCCTGGATGCCTCCGTTATTTTTTTATATTATAGTATTAACCATGAACGTGTATATACTAATAAGTTCGATGGATTTTCACATAACGTTCTTTTTTCATGAAAAAAAAAAAGATATTTCGTGGAGTACGGCAGATGTGATTGTTTTCTGTTGGCGGTGATAGGTTCGATGAATCTGTTGGCCTAGATGCCTCCTATATCTTTTATGTTAACCATGGATGACGTGCATACCAATCGGTTGGATGGACTTTGTCAGAACGTTTTTCTCCTAAAAACAGATATTCATTTTTTTTAGGTGAAAAAAGATATTCAATTAACCACGCACGGTTGGATGGATTTTCTCATAGATGTGAAAAAATATATTTAAGCAAGAGTTTTAGTGATTTTGGCATTAGATGGGTTCGTAGGGGTGCAAATTCGGTGGCGCGCGCTTGTGCTTCGATTGTGTCGACCACCGAACGTTCCTTCTTTTGGCTTGATTGTATCCCGAATTGGCTGGTTAATCTAGCAGCCATAGATTGCACTCTTGCTATGAATGAATGAATGAAAGCTCTATTACTCAAAAAAAAAAAGAAATAGATGTGAAAAAATATATTTAATTAGCCACGCACGTAGGATTGGTTTTCTCAAAACGCTTTTCTCCTAAGAAAAGGGATATTTTTCTTTTTTAAATTTATAATATCGAGGTGGGTAATTTTCTTAGATAATAAAATAGATCCAACGACTTTGGGTGTCTATAGACTATCGTTTGGAGGGCCGGACGTTTCTGATTAACGTGAGAATTTGTAGCATTTATCTTTTTCCTTAGCACATCTGGTGAGAGTTAACGTGGAGCCTCCGTTGGAGCCTCCAATTAGTAATAGTAAGATATGAGCAATCTGTTTTTTTTTTATCCGAACGTCCAAAAATGAGAGTAACTTGATGAGGAAAACTTAAGCCGTGGACCATAACCAGAAATGTAGCTTCAGATTCTCGACAGTACCGCGGACAGTCCGATACAAGATATCTCGGACGGTCGAGGGTAAAAAATCGAAAAGACACAGTTCTATCCAAAATCTGAAGACGAACAAAAAAACCCTACTGCGGACAGGCCAGAAAATGAGCGTGGATAGTCCGAATGTCAAAAGTAAAAACCACTCAAAAAACTCAGAATCTGTCCGAGATGACCCCCGATGGCCTGTCTGCACGGAAGGCCCAGACAGTCTGCGATGCCAAAAACAGAATCGCCTGAAAATCACCTCGACCAAGATTTGTTCCAATCTCTCACAAATCGAATCCCCTTGCAACTAAATTTGGTAGACATGTTGCTTATGCAGAGAGCCTAACTCTAGGAGATCATTGGCCAATTCGAAGAGAAGAGGGAGAAATCGAGAGGGGGCAGAGAAAAGCGTTCTTGCACACCTGGAGACCAAGACACGTGGATCTTCGATCTCAAGAGGAATCAGTTGATTTCGTTCGTTGGAAACATCACTCTTGTGTCATAGATCGATCCAAATGGAAAAGAACGAGCTCAAACTGTCTCAAATCAAACAAATTGCACCGAGAACAAAGGGGAGAAAAACAAACTCGGGAAGAACAAGAAATTCACCACAGAAACACGAGATATAGGTGTTTACTCCCGGAAACAGTAGAGACTCAACGCTCTACTTGCCACACACTTTGGTTCGAGTATAAATCAAAAATTTGCAGACCTCTCTCTCACCAAGCAGCTAGACGAAGAAAACCTAAATGATAGAAACAAAAGAGGGGAAGGGGAAGGGAACCCCTCATCCTTATTTATAGGGCCTATTACATATTCCCTTTTTTCCCTTGGATACATGAAGAGTCAAACCACTTAGCCAGGGGCATAAGGGTCCAACTCAGGTTTCACTTGGTCCGATGGCCACCGCGTCTCCTCACCGGTAGCCTCGCTTCCACGCGATCTCTCCGATGCCGCCACGTGACGTCCGTCCGTGCAGGACCTCCACCTAGGTTTTGAGGCGCAAACCCGGGAAAACCGCCGTCAATGGTTTTGAGGAAAACCACCAAACCGTCGTAAATGGTTTTGAGGACAAACTACCAAACCCTCCGCGAGTAGCGTAGCCCGTACGCATCCCCTGCCGATGGTTTTGAGGACAAACCACCAAACCCTCCGCGAGTAGCATAGCCCGTACACATCCCCCGCCATGTACACTTGCGCCTATCGATGTCCCAATTGTCAGCCGTCACGGCTGGCCGCCCGGCTTCAAGGTCCCCCGGTCCAAGCCTCACATCTGCCCTTCACCACACTCAGTCCGTTAGCACGACACGCCCTACTTGACCTTCACCGCACCGTCGACCACCGTCTCCGAGCTCGACACCTGCAAACAACACAAGCCAAGAGACACTATTGTTTGACACGAAACCGTGTGTCATCGGTTAGTAGAACACAACACATGCACACCCTTTGTGTTGCCATATTGACAATCACTCAGCACAAAAACTGCTACACCATGGCTATGAAAAAGCCATGTGTTCACATGGTGTAGAGAGGGGTTGCCAAAGATCTGGCACAGAGGCTTTGGGTCGTTCTTCTTTCTTGTTGGCTGGTCTTTGTGGAAGGAAAGGAACGCGAGGACCTTCAGTGGGGTGGCCACACCGCCTGCTTTGCTAGTGGAGACGCTGTTCGAGGAGGACAGGAACTGGGTCTCGGCCGGCTGTAAATAGCTGGGTGTCCTTCTGTGCAGGGTGTAGTTCACCTGTTCTTTGCAGCATAGTTGTTTCGTCATGAAGCTTGTTAACTTTGTATGGGTGGAGAGGTGGTCGGCTTTTTTGGTGTGCGCCGTTGGTAACCAGGGTGTTACCATGTGCGCGTGGTTGTGTGGCTTGTAACTCTTTTTACGCTTTATTCTGCTAAATGAAATACGCGCAACGGTATGGTCTCGAAAAAAAATGTGCCAACGATTCTATTTCTTGTGTTATCATGTGAAAATTAAGTGATTTGTGTGAAGCTCTTGTAGAATTTCTGCACTGGATGATCCGTGGTTGAAAATGACATTAGCAGTCAAACAATTTCAAATTTAGTTAGGTCTAACAATATTTATGACCATAAATAAGTATCAACGAATTCATTATAGAATATAATTTTATACATAAATATATTTGGAGGCAGAAATATTGATATTGTATCAAACTTAACAAATTTTCTGAAACCAAAAAAATAGATTCTTTTGGTAATACTTAGGGAATATAATCCACCAATCTATTCTGCCTCCTTGAACTATTGTCGTAATTTGATTTACCCTCTCGAACCCGACATCTTACCGCCAGACTCTCAAAATCATTCAAATTATTTCCAGTTTCTGGTTCGGAGTGGTTTGAAAGGACCGTTTGTCCTTTTATTTAAAAACTAGCAAATATGCCCGTGCGTTGCAATTGGAGAAAAAAAATTACTAACATTTCTGCAAAATGATAACACGAATGAAACATATCTACTTACGTTTTATATGTTTTTATAATTTATTATTTTATAAAGACCATTAATAATATAAGTTAATGGTTACAATAAATAAGAATATTCTATCAAACTGATATCGAATTAAAATATGCCTTGCTATAATTTTTCTTTCATCACATAATTATTTTAAATATTATAACTTTGTAGCTTTTTATGCTGCCCATGTGTTCCCATGACCCAACATCACTCTTTGTTGGCTTTTTGACACATCATATCGATTTCCATAGTTTTTCTGTCGAGGCATTAGGATTGACTTGCCTGACAATGATTACGACGGGAATTTTACATATTGCTCAACATTCCGTTGAAATAATTAGTTGTATCATTGACTAATTCATATTTTAATATAAATAAATTTTGTTTTTTTATCAAACTACATAGATGGTGTAAATCGTTCTCCTCAAAACTTGCTGCAGAAACATAGAGGTTATGCACCAGGCTTGTCTTGGGTAGAAACCGAACACCAGAAACTTAGTTAAGACTTGGGGGATAGTAACGATGAAGAGGACATCGTGTTCTGCGTTTGACTTTAGCTCGTTCCTGTTCATCGTCGTACCTATATGCATACAACGTATCCAAGCATGTTTAAGACGCCTATAGATAACAAACAAGATTCATAACATATATGGATAGATCACATTTTTATGAAACTAATAAAATTGGTTTGATATTTTTCTGATTTTGCCATGTTTTCTCGGTGAATTTTGCAAGATTTTAGACATTTGGCATCGGGATCCCCGATCTATTTCAAAAACTATTAAAGCTCTTCCACTTTTTCTATCTTTCACGTATCTTTACACCTGCAAGTTTTTGAAATAGCGTGGCCCCGATGAAAGATCCCGATCTATTTCAAAAACTATTAAAGCTCTTCCACTTTTTCTATCTTTCACGTATCTTTACACCTGCAAGTTTTTGAAATAGCGTGGCCCCGATGAAAAATTTCAAAGATCTTGCAAAATTCACCAGAAAACATGGCAAAATCAGAAAAGTGTCAAACCAATTTTATTAGTTTCATAAAAATATGATCCTCAGGCGACGTCCTGGGCCCTTGGATATGATTACGAATCTTAACCCATACTGTCAACAACTATTATGATTATTTCTACATTAAGTTTTGAGGAGAAAAGATTTAAACCAGCTACGTAGTTTTGATAAAAAAAAACTTGGGAGTTGCTATATTCCAGTCGCCTGGGATTTAGGAAAAATCCCAGGCGACGTCCTGGGCCCTTGGATCTGCATCTAAGGGCCAGATCTGTTGGCTGTTGGTTCACTATAAATAATTACAATATCCAGCTCATGCATGTGGAGCCTAAGGCCACTGCTATGCAAATCTGCAGCTATCTTCTTCCACACCTTGCTCTTGCCATCGAGAGAAGTCATGTCCAGCAAAGGTTAAGGCTGCATCTATAGTGGCTCAACCAACTAAACCTAAATTGCACATGTTAAGCACTATCTTCCATCAAAATGCCTTTTGTACTACTTTATGATAGTGCTTTCCAATCTAGTTCGTAAATTTAATCAAATGTGTGAGGGTATCTGATGACTTACCCAAGTATGATACTCATTAGAAGCAGCCCAAATCATGAGTGTGATTTTATACCACACATCACCACTGATTTCAGATTGTAGAGAACACAAACTGTCCAGTTCTACTCATTCATAGCAGATATCGCAAGTCATTGATAGAGATAACAAGCAAGACATCACAAGGAAGCACCATCTAACAGGACCCGAATTTTACAAAATATATTGAATTAAGCATTGCATTCAAAAAAAATAATCAGCACCATAAGGCTCATACTTACACATTTCAGGTCATAGTGAGTTGCCCTTGTAGTCCCCTAGCAAAAAACAGGACAAAAACAAACCTGCACAAAGAAGCAGCATTCAGTGCGGTGTTCAGTGTTGTTCACACATCCAAAACCACACAAACAGATACACAACGTAAATGTTGTCTCCTTAAATCACCATGGATCATTTCTGGAACAATAGGAGTAGTAGTTCCTCGACAGCACGACGACACTCATTTTCATTTTAAGAAAATCAAGGAACCAAAATTTTATATTGACTACTGTTGTATTTTTTAATTTGCATTCAAACTGAATAGCGGAGGAACTGTGCAGCCACGACTCGTAATCATAGGGGGCGCAAGAAAAATGTCCACTATATTTGGCTAAAAATGTGCTACAATAGCATATGGCATATGCTCGGAATAGTAATTGCGTTAGCGCACAATTGCAATTTCCATTATAGCAGACTGCAATTTTGACAAAACAACACTATAGAAGATAGAAAACGCCAACCTATTGCTTAAGTTTCAAAACTGATAAACCAGCGCACCCTAATGTGTAACAAGCACAAACTATAGCACTTATGTGTCATCTTAGAGCATCTCCAAGAGTTTGCCAAAATAGACTTGGCAAATCTTGTGATTTGGCAAGTGCTTAAAACGTTTGGCAAGTGAAATAATGTTGCATCTCCAACAGTTTGCTATTTAGGCTTGGTAAATTGAAAAAAATGATCCTACAGCAGTAGATATTGACGGTAGCAGTAGCAGCCGGCCGTCAACCGTCATCATCCATGCAACGTCACAACAGCAGTAGACATAGCAGGTCTAGTCGAACAACAACGAATAAAGAATATGTATTCACATGCAGCACCATATTTGTACGCTACCTCCATCTCATCCCTGCCCTACCACAGCATAGCCGAGCTCTCAATCATCATTCCGTCCTCGGGTTCACGAGGATCTCGTTGCGCTGCACCGCCCAGCCATCCACCTCGTCCTTGGCCCACGCATCAATCAGTCACCACCACGCTCGGCCGTCGGCCCCGCAAAGCATCCTCTGCTGCAACCTCACCTCGCATCACACACGATCTGATTTCCAGCACTAGTCATCATGTGCAACAGTGAGCAAAGGACGATGCAGTGTGGAGTCACCTCCGCAGCACCGAGCGTGACGCCCCGACAAACGGAGGTGGATGCGCAGCGGATCTTGCTGGCCGGCGCGCGCATATTTGCGCGTAACAGGCCGGTTTTTGGCAAGTTGGCAAAATTTGCCAAGCCATTTGGCAAACTATTGGAGCAATGATTTTTCTTGTTTTGCCAAAAAACAAGGATAGCAAGTACTTTTGGCAAACTCTTGGAGATGCTCTTAGATTCTTAGCTTTGTCATTGCTAACCTAAATAAGAGCAAAAGCCGATGACTGTGTTACTGCCTACCTGATTTTGCACTAGGGCTAAAGCTTGTTGCTAGAAATTAATAAACAAAGGACCTCCCATGCTTCTACTTGAAATGTTGAAAACTGCAAGAAAAAGAAGTTAGGTTAGTTAGCTTAAATCTATCATAGTTGTAGTTGAGTGCAAAATTAAGTAGAAACAAGCACAAAGTCCTCAAAGTCCTCAACCTAACAAACAGAGAACACAAGCAGAGGACGCTGACTTACGACATCCTGCTGGGAACACCAGTAGACTCCACAACATAATCAACACCAACTGAACTCTACGGGATCTCCTCAAGGTTCATGAAAAGTATGACAGAGCACAAGTTAGGTAAAAACAGAGAAGCAGCCTACTTCATCAAACACAATGACAGATAACAATAGACAAAAGTTATCTCCCTAGACCAACACAATTACAAACCTATGATGGGATATAACAACACAAGCACAAAGATAATAGACAATATTTTTTCTATGGAAGGGTAATAGACAAAAAAATCTCTCCAAAGGCCAGCACAATTACAAACCATACACAAAAATTTAGATATCTTAACCAAAAGTCAAGAAAATCTGTATTAAACACATAGTGCAAAATATTCCAATGGAATCGGGGAGAGAGTCCACACCTTCAGTGTGTGACCAACGGATCTCTCAAGCACATACACACCAAGCTTGAATTCTATATCACTAGACAGAGTCTGTGGAAATAAATATCAAATGATACAGAGAACACCATTTGTGAAAACGATGAAATGATATTCAGAAAACAACCACAGGAATTATCACGTAGATCAAAACAAGCACAATTACGTAGAGGGCAATTCTTTTTTCTATAGATAGACAATAGATAAAAATTTCTCCCTAGATCAAAACAGGCACAATTACAGAGGAACAATCTTTTTTCTATAGAAGAACAATAGACAAAATTATCCCTCTAGATCGAAACAAGCACAACTACAGAGGGACAATGTTTTTTCTTTGGAAAAACAATAGACAATATTTTTTCTATGGAAGGACAATAGACAAAAAATCTCTCTGAAGGCTAGCACAACTACAAAGCTATGATGGGATATAGCAGCACAAACACATAGACAAGAGACAATTATTTTCTATAGTAGGACAATAGACAAAAACTCTCTCCTAAGGGATAAAGGACAAAATTTTCTCCCTAGATCGGCACAAGCACAAAGATAAAGGACAAATTTTTTTCTAAGGAAGGACAAAAGACAAAATTTCCTCCCTAGATTGGCACAAGCACAAAGACAAAGGACATTTTTTTCTATGAAAGGACAAAGGAAAGGACAATTTTTTTATAGAAAGACAAAACTTTCTCCCTAGATCAGCACAAGCACAAAAACAATAAACATTTTTTTTCTCTATGGTAGGACAATAGAGAAGAGCCCTAAACCTAGGCCAGCACAATTGAAAAAAAAATATGGGATATATCAGCACAAGAACAAAGACAATAAACAATTTTATGATTCCAAACACGCAACCAGCCCACAATATGATTCCATGAATGTAAAGACATACTAACATATTACCAAGACCAAATTATGTTTGAAAAATCAATGCTACAACCAAAAAACATACCAGCTATCCAAAAAAGACAACCACAAGGCAAATCAGTTCAACAACACAACATTGCATATGCTCTCAGCTGAAATTGTTGTGTCCGACACCTGCAATTTAAATAATAGTAGACTGCAATTATGTAAGAATGTTTGAAATTTCAATTTAGTTTTTCACATACAAGACAATTAAAGATCAGAAGTAACAATAGGCCACTATGAGAGGACAAGAAAAACTTTTATGGTTCCAAATGCTAGATCTTTGCCAACACTCAAAGTGTAGAATGACAGGTGCTATGGTTCCATGCAATTCAAAACTGATAATATAGTACAGTAGCTATTAGTTACTCAGAGTTTTAGAAACTAGCTATTCAGAGTGGACCATAATCATTCTACAAGACATTTGGGAGCTTCCTAGACATGCATGTATAAACTGGACTCTCTAATCAGTACCACCTGTGTAGAAACAATCGGACCATTTAGATGTAGCGATTGTCACAATAGTATTTTTACAAATTACTAACTAGCTCATGCTACAAAAGCTACAGCCTAGAAGACAGTCTGCTGCACCATAATGCAAAAATTACAAAGCGAAGGGTGATATGCTTCACCTTCAGATCTTTGCTATCATTCCCAGCTAGCTCCGGTATCTCAAGGTCAAGTACTCCAGGACACGACTATTTGTCTGAGTCCTTTGCTTCAGCTAACGGTGGATGTCCAACAGTGAACTGAAAGTAAAAACAATGAAATTAGCAATCATATATCAAAGCAAATTTTCATAGCCACAGCAGAACTATTTTTTATGATGATTTTCATATGGTAGAGCCACTACTAGTAACTAACTGTGGGTTCCAAACATGCAGATAACAATTACAGAAAAATGAGGGGAAACAGGGACACAACCAATACCAACACCGCATCCAAATCCAAAAAAAACTAACGCCAGTCTAAATGAGGGGGAAACAAGCAGACTCCATCATACGTGAACTCCAACGAAATATACTAAAAATAGACATTTCCATGCATACACATCCTCCTCTTGTGAACCCACACATTCAGAGTAACAAATGCAGAATAACACGACAATCAATATAGACCACCAAAAATAGAAATAATAGACACAACCAAGAATCCATGATGATGCCTAAATCTTCCAGTTCACCAAAAATAGAAATACTAGACACAACCAAGAATCCATGATGATGCCTGAATCTTCCAGTTTAATGTAACTCATAAACGATAGAATTTATTGATGCATAACCAACTCTTATCCCCTACAAGTAGCAGCATACAATTTACTAACCAGGGGAAAAATGCAAGCTTCAAACTCAAGATTGAACTTATTACCTCAACAGAATTGTCCTCATCTTCAGAGTTGTTACGATGAGAGTTGTGTTCCTCACTCTCACCATTCGCAGACTCAACATCGAAAAGATACTCGTCATCATCCATGGCTATTTTTTTTAAAAAAAAATGGTTAATGACCTCATTGATAGATGTAGTACAAAAATAGATCTACAAAAGTGCTTAGTTTTATCTCTAAATACAATTATGAGCAGGCATGTCCTATGACTTGCAAGAACTTAGATGCAATGTTCAAAAGGATGGCAATTGACAGAAATCCCCAACTACTAGTATCTAACTAACAGAAAATCGTCATAAACTAGATAGATTTTGTTCATCTCAACAAAACAATACTGATAACACTACACTAGGCCCAATGGCTGAATCAACCCCCACCACAATGTTCTGCCACTAACAAACAAACTAACAATGTTTTACTAAACTCGGATCCTAGATGGACTGAACAAAGGCCCATTGTCTCACCTTTAGGGTAACAGGAAAAATGAAAAAAAAAGTAAACAAATGCATTAGAACCCCTACCCTAATCATTGGTTCTCTTGAATCAGTTAGCACAAACTGATGGAATACAGGTTCAAACTGGAACCACGAACAAAGGGTTTCTTAGAAGAATAGCACATTGGTTGAACCCACCGGCCCCATACATCTATTTGCCACATGAGCATGCAAAACAATCATGACAAATACCATGCATAAAAGTAGATGATCAGCAATTTTTTAACCTGCTATACATACTAAAAAGTAGATGAAAATGTCTGCACAATAAGCCAAGCTCAGTCACAACTATCTTAGTTCATGATTTTCCTATGGTAGAGACACCGCAAATAACTACAAGATTCTTCAGCTCACGCGGTGCTCAATAGTGACACAAGTAACACAACAATAACAAGAATCACAAGAAGAAATACAAGTAACACAAGTAGCAACACCTCCATCGAGTAAACAAAACAAAGGCTTAGATTCAAACCACCCTTTCTTGAAATCCTGAAACTGAAGAGCGAAGCAGACATGCATAGTATCCTATCCTATACATGAACCACAAGATATTAGATGCATGCCTGCATCCATGTTCCTCAAACTTCTTGACCAGATGCACAAGGCAGATGAAGAGGATAACTGACCAAACTGCTGGTTGATTTGCTTCCCCATGGCCATGATGCAAAATCACCAAAGCACATCGTCATGACACACATCAAATGCACAAATGCCATCAGTGCAAGGAACAGAGCAATATAGATCTACCAAAACCACCTAAAAATAGAAATCCTAAAAATAGTCACAAATCAACCTCCCAATCATACATGCATGTCATCACAGACTAGAGGACGACATCAGAAGCAACTTCCCCTACCCATAGCATGCAACATCAAGCAACCCCCAACCACATCGAGACAGAAAGAGAGGACATCCTGCTCCCATGACCGAAACACAACATCCCCAAATCATATATGCAACATATTCCCTGTTCTGGCCAAACTTACAACACAAATCATACATGCACAAATCCATTCCAGAAATAGCCATGCTACCTCAGACCGCAACAAATCACTCCGCCCTCTCCGCTGCTCGTTCATGAAATCAATGGAGTCGAAGCTAGCCACAGCCACAAAAGCCCCAATAAATTCGCACACCTACATGCCTCGTGAACGAACAGAGTTGCCTACTCTATCCCACCAAAATGCAAAAATCCCTAACCAAAACTACAGATCCATGAAGGAAATCCCAAATCGAAACAAAACCCTAACGCCTTCACGAATCCTAAACAAACAAATCAACGGGGTTCGATTATGCACCTTATCCTTGACTAGGAGATGGAGAAGATGAAGATCCACCGGAGTACAGGCCGGAGTAGGAGTCGGAGAACAAGGCGAAGCAGATCGAGCGCACAACCACCCACAGTCGCCGGAAAAAAACGACCTACGCCCGCGCCGGGAGGAAGGGCATCGTCGTCGCCGTCGTCGAGTAGAAGATGAAATGGGGAGGAAGCGAAGCGAGTGGGAAAGGAGGAAATGACTGCTAATGGATGTGGTTCCAACTCGGACCCGTTCCATAGACGACGCGTCGCTTTTTCTGCAGACGGACCCGAACGCGCGTCGCCTCCGCTCGCAGCCGCTCGCTCCGCCATCCACGCGCGATACGTGTCGCCCGGACGATTGGACAGAATCCAGCGTTTGCACAATAGGAATTTTGAAAAAAACTTATTTGCATTAAAATTTTGTGGAGAAAGATTTACAATATCTATGTGGTTTAGATAAAAAAACATATTTGTATTTAAATATGGATTAGTCCGTGTACGAGTAATTATTTCATGAACCGGAATGTTGAGATGTAATTTCTAAAAAGAATTGCCATGTGAAAAATAAAGAGAGATCTTCCGGCATAATCATCGACAGACAGACCAATCCTAATACATAAATCTAAAAAGTTACGGAAGGTGGTATGATGTGTCAAAAACTACAAAGGTCGATATCCATGAGCAGTATAAAAAAGCTACAAAGTTATAGTATATTTATTTATACCTAAATAACTAGGTACATGCTTCGTTACACACTTTGCAACAAAAGGAAAATATACCAAAGTGTATTTTAATTCGCTACAGGTTTAATACGATATTGTTATTTATAGTGAACATTAACTTATATTTTGAATTTGAATTTTATTTTTCCTCCCGTTGCAACGCACGGGCATATTTGCTAGTACTTAATAAGACCACAAAAAAAATGCCCCTACGCTTTCCAAAAAAAAAAAGGAAACATCTATGAGTATACTGGGATATGTTTGATCTAAATAAAATGTTTAAATCTTGTGAAAGTATCCCTAAATGCTCTTAATAATATACTTAGCTCTATAAAAGTAAAAAATATCAAACAAGTCTAAATCCCAAAACATCGAATGCATCGATGCTGGGGGCGATCCTCTCTTACTCGACACGGCGCATGAGACCCAATACTGGTGGCTCATCGTGCCCTTCCAATTTCTCGGCCACTGGACACAAGCTCATGCCATCACCCATTCACACGTGTTTCTCAAAGAAAAAGAAAAAAAAAAAACATACGGCACACGACAGTTCCAATTCCAAACTTCCAATTCTTGCCGTTACGAATCACAAGCTTCCAAAATCAATGGGCGGCGAACGGCGATCGCGGTGGCCAAGCGCGGTGTCGTGCTCAAGCACACCTTCCAGTTAGTCACTCTCGCAGTTACGGTGGCACTCCGACTGCCACTGCCACGTGCTCGTCATCAGCCGCTTCCACCCTCCAGTTACGGTGGCGACATCAACAGAAGCTCATATGTTCACCGACCTCTGCTCCCCGTGGGACGCCGGCCGCTCTGTTTCCTTCCTCTGCGTCCTATGTGGTCAACTCGTGATCGCAGTGCTGACTTGACTGATCCGATTCCACGGAATGGTCTTCCCTGCTAGTCTTTGTTTCAATTGATTCATGCTCGTTCATTTGATTGAGTGCACGGGACATCTCTGCCTAATTCTCCTTCATATGCTCGCAGAAACACCTTCTTGTTGATTCCTTGTCGTCAAAGTGTGTGATAAAATGCGCAGGAACCCAACATCCAGTTAGTGTCTGGGCACATGGATTCAATGGACAAGGTCTGTTCACGTCAAATTTGTATTAATGAAGAGTTGGGCGGCAATCCCCTGTTTATTAATCTGGTAGCCTGAAACTGCAAGTGGCTACTGAAGCATCTATTTTTTTTTTTTGTTTGTATTAACCACGCAAGAAGAAGCTGTCAGTGCGTTCAGCAAGATCGAGTCTGTCAGGATCTACTCCATGAGAGAGCGTTTCTTAATAGGTCCAAACGCTCCAACAGCTAATTCACCCTTTTTTGCGAGAAGTTGGTCACGAGAAAAAACAAACATGGTCACAGCTCACAACATGTTTGTGACGCCTTAAGATTCCCAGCCAATTAAAAAAAAATCAGTTGAGAGAATAATACAGCAGTTGACATCTCAGGAGAAATTAATGAGCTCACACCACGAATAAAATATGGAAACGAATAACATTAAGCACTGTGAATTACAAAGAGTTCGAGTTGGTTTTCAGCACACCAATCCATACACACATAGCTTGGTTTTGTGTGGCAATCTGAAACTGCCAGTTATTATCACACATATGAAACTCAAACAGACCCAGCAAACCAGCACAAAGATGTCGTGTCCTTAATTTGACAAACATTATTACAAGAAATTAACATAACACACTCAGACACAAAGCAGGATACAACTCCCAAAGATGAATATCGTGGAGACGGCCACCATAGTTGTTTGGATATGAAAAGAATTTCACCTCAGGTAGCTTTCGATGATATATGTCTTGCGCGACACAAACTCCGGTGGGGGCACATGCAAGTAGTAGTCACTCGCTCCGGCAGCCGCAGCCGCAGGCTGCGCCACCACTCACGTTCTCCACTGACCTCGACTTCGGACTTGGGAAGTTCCTTCTTCAGGAGTGGGAGATGGTGAAAGGATTGGCAGCCCTGGACAAAGAGCTTCTCCCACTTTGGCGTTTCAAATTGGAACAGTACGTCATCATGGATGTGCAGCAGTTGTGGAAGCTCCTGCAGGTAGATCTTTTCGATCTTTGGGAGTGGAGAAGGTGCTACCTTATAATCAGGTTGTTTGTACAAAATTGTATTGAGGTTGGAGCAGAAGAGAATAACAAGAGTCTCCGGTGCAGGTAATGATAAACTACATGGGAACATTTTCTCCAAATCGTGGGCGTGCTCCGGTGAATGTGCTTTAGTAGATTCAGAGTGAGCAACTCAGAATATGAAAGGGCACTAGGCTCTACCACAATTAGCAGGTTATTTAGATCGAAGACCTGCAGTATCTGTAAGTATGGTAAAGCCTTTGAATCATATGAGCGCAATAGAAATACAGGCTGTCATTTGATGGCAACGGGAGCTGGCATTCTTCTAGCTCATTGAGACTATAATTGAGGTCGGTAAGGCATCGACAAAATTATCATCTGTAATGAATATTGAGTTTGTAACGGTAAGAATATGCCTTAGGCCGTTTGGATACTGATTCATTGCTGATATCTCAACATGACGACGTTGCCTTGGCGAGTTTCATCTCGGGCATAATGCTGCCCGCTAAGTACTGAATATCACAATAAGTTGAATGCATCGGATACTTGGTAGATGACTCAACTTCGGTGTTCCGTGGCCTCTTGCCTCGACCTTTGCATGGCTGAACATGGACATTGAATGACTGGAGAAACTGTCCTTCCTTGACTAACTGCCTAACATTATCTGCATTGAAGCTATGAAACATTCTCGAATCATTTATGTTTATCTGAGCAGTATTGGTAGTCCTCTCTCTTTCTTGATGATCTCCGTCTGCACATAATTTCTTTTGGTAGAACATCTTAAAAAAATTGATTGTCATCATCTGCACAATGATCTAAATAGAAAATCTTGGGAAAGCGGACCAACTGATGCCATGGAAATCTCATGGAATTAGGGACTCCAAGAACAAGTAACATCCTGAGTTGGGGTAGATTAGGAAGGTTGTAAGGCACCTCCTCAAGATTTGTTCCGAAAGATCAACATCCTCCAAGGCTGTCGATCATCACCGAAGTTGACAATTTTGAGTTTGCTGCACCCACGCAAGGACAAGCACCTAATCCATGGTCCTGAAAGTGAGAATGTT
Organism: Themeda triandra; assembly: GCA_018135685.1. NCBI lineage: Eukaryota > Viridiplantae > Streptophyta > Magnoliopsida > Poales > Poaceae > Themeda > Themeda triandra. Next base: position 43,076 of record JAENPR010001150.1, on the reverse strand, counting down.
CTCGTGTTTGGATGCCCAAGTGATTTTTAAATTTTCCAAGGACTTCCATGTTTGTATGTGAAGATCTTCTAGGCATGGTACTAGTTCCCGGAGAAACTCAAGGCTTAAGCAATCACAATTACAAAGATGTAGCTGTTTAAGACCTTTTGCTTTAGACAAAGTGACTTTGGGAGCCTCATCAACAACAGGTTGTTGATTAACCTGAGTGTATGTACTCTGTGCGTTGCTTCAAACATCTTTTCGGGAAAGGAACTTATTTGAGTCCCCTCAACATGTAGGACCAACAGATTGATCAATCCAGCCATGGGAAGAGGTATTTCTATGAGATTGGAGCAATTACCAAGAATAAGCTCCTCAAGATTTGACATGTGATGGAAAAAGTCAGGAGGCAAAGTGGCAACTTTTGAACCAGAGAGGTCAAGGTAGTGTAGATTGCTCTTGTTGCTGCAATCATGTTCGGTTAGCTCTAGCAAGGGAACCCCATTCATATCAAGGACTTGAAGGTTTTCCAGACAAGCAAGTACTGAGGTTTCTTTGTGAGAATTAGGTGTTGGAGACAAGGTCTGTAGCTGAGTGCAGCCTCTGAGAGAGAGCAAGTAGAGATTGAGTAGATTGGAAAATGAAGGAGGAAGTGAATTTATAGATGTGTAGGACAAATCCAGGACATGGAGGTGTGGGGTCAGCAGTTCATCAAGTGGAAACGCTGACATATTTGAACAACCTCTTAGGATAAGGGTTGTCATCTTTATATCTCCTATGGTTTCCCTCGGTTCCCAATCCCAACTTACATGCCTACCATCATCATTCATAAATGAGACCCATCTCATCAGCTTGCTCTTTGTATGAGTATTGAGTTTGTCTTCTTTGAGACGTGGCACATCCTTAGATAACTTTGACACACCAGTGAGTACATCCTGGGAGGATGATGCAGTGCTTATGGTTGGTGTAGAAACAGAGTAAGCTGGCAGCAATGAGTATTCCTGCAAGGCTTGAATCACGACCTTTCCAGCTTCATATGCAGACCTGTAGTAGTTGCTCTGTTTCTGCCTGGTGGCTGCTGGTGTATTGGTGGATATTGCTGTTGAGAAAAGCAGGTCCTCAGCCACCCAACAGCGAATAAGTTCATCAGAGGTAAGCACAGGCATTGCTCCTTGTAGCGGATGGTAGAGGATACCATAGTACGGACATTGCCGAGCTACGTGGAGCCGAATTCCTCGTCTCTTTTGTCTTTGTCTCGACGCTTGGATATAAATGAATCGGCTACATCACCTAGGGCCTCTTTAATCAACACAACCCAATCTCGCCACGAAGATCATCAAGAGGTGGTGCATATTAATATTCGGAGGTAAATGAACAAAAATCCGTTTCCATGCACTAGCAGCGTTTCTGCTTTTTTCACAGACATCCTTGGAATTGGTTGAGATGAGCCACCGCCGGTTATTCGGTATCGATGGCCACTGATTGTTCATGAGGAGTACCAACACGCCCAATGTGACGGGAACATGCAGGTTTTCTACGAGCAGCAGATGCCTCTTCCCTTTCAATGCTTGCCAGATCCTTTGCATGATTGGAGAACTACCAGGTTGACGGTCATAGAGAGGATCCACCCGTACGGATTGATCTGACTTAAAGTAGTCCATGTACTCCCGTCCAAAAGCCTGGAGCATCAGGTTGTCAGAGAGATTGCCGTAGCCAAAGTAGCTCTCTTCTGCGGCAAGTTGCTCTCTTCTGCGGCAAGTTACATAACCTCATGCGTGTAATTTGGTCGAGGGCCCGTAGAGGTCCTTGGTGCGGTCGAACAGAAGCCTGGTGAGAGTGGGCACAAAGGAAGCGGAAGCTGCAGGTCCAATTCCGGCGTTCCACAGCACTGGGTGCTCCTTGCTCCATTCCCATACCTTCTGTTCCAAGGCTGCTAGATGAAACTGGTAGACATAACGCCCGATCCTCTCAGAGAATACGACGCGATTGAACCTGGAACATATACAATGCCTCGTCAGTGCCCGCTGAGAAAAAGTAGACAAAAATATGTCTCAAATCTACAAGTGAACATTAATATAAGCTATTATAAAAAAATAATATAATACATATCCATTAAGTAAGCTATATATTTGTATATTACACATTTCTATTGCTTTTAAGTTGAAAGTAAGCATGATGCTATGTTCCACCGTGCAAACTAAGTAAAAATGTATAATTTAGGATAAATATTTATTTTAGTAGCTTATCTAATGGTGGGAAAATGTACCCTTAACAAACCACATATGAATAATATTGATAGTTCATTTTTAAGTTATATTATTAATACTCAATGATAAATAATTTAAAAATTGATGTTTAAATAGGTTTACACACTTTAACTGAAACATTATGTCTTAAAAACATTACTATAATTTTATTTAAATCATTTGATATTTATTTATAAAACAATACTACTATACATATAGTTATATGACATTAAAATTTCAACATCTTGAGTTCCACTATAAAAATGAAGAAGATATCTTAGGACCTCTAATATTATTTAGTACAGTATCAATTGAAATTTCTTGCAATATGTAGTAAGCACTAGATTTTCAACTGAACATATGGGTAAACAATTGCAACAGCTAGACTAAATGATTAACGCTAAAGTATAGCTTGATCATATCACATATAAATGTATGCAAACAAGAGCTTATGTAACTCGAGCTTAAGTTCCAACTAAATGAATATTGTACTGGAAAAGAAAAATGAATCTAAAACAATTCTAACTAGACGTCCTCACTGGAGCATCCATGTTAGACATGTTACAGAAAATAATAATCCTAGAAATTCTCACAATAAACAGAAATATATGAAAATCAATTTGGTAGACTCTAATCACCTTTATGGATAGATAATGGGTCATTTTATTTGCAAAATAATTATATAAAGTTCAGTTAATATGTTTATGCTATCTTGGAGTTCTCTTATGCTGAATTTTATTATTATACCAAAGTTGTAGCTGATGGTAGATTTGTTAATGATATTTTTAAATGTATAGTTAAATGCCTATGAAAAAGAGAAGAGATGGAGCTGCTATCATGAACAATAACGTATTAGAAGCTTGAAAAGTGGGTTTGGGGGTGCGTTCTAGTGTGTTATTGGTTGTATATAGTATGATGTTGCTGGTACTGAGATTGGCTCGATCAGGTGGTTTGCATTCGGAGCATCTCTAGATTTCCCTTGATTGTCGGTAAAGGTAAGTAAACATGGCGCTATGGTACACGTGCCTGAAGTCTATTGTTTGCATTGCCTCCACTAAATTTGAGTACCTCACACACACCTATATAATCTGAAATTTGAAGTTGTACTACTTTACTTTACTTTGAAGTATGTTTTCTCATATATTGTGGTATTACTATTAAATTATGAAGTATGTGAAGTGCACACATTGCAGGATTTGCACTTGCACTTTTTTCTTGAAACACATTTGAAGAAGTCATAGCGAAATTAGTGCGGTAAGTACACAACAACGCGTGTCGAGATAAGCAATGTGGTTGTAGCCATCACTCTCTCTCTCCCCCCCCTTACATGCGAGTAGAAGTAAAGTCATGCATTGCATTAAATTGCACCATTGGTATTTGCATTATGAAGATGAACTTATGAAGTGTTCGATGTTGAAGTTTTGATGTTTCCATTACCTGGTTATTTAAAATTTGTGGCTTAATCAACTATGATTTGAATAGCATTTTTTAAAGCAGTTTGCTTGCTAAGGTTTTCCTTTAACCTCATACACTTGTTCCCCATCTCAGGTACGTGAGTTTCAAGGATGCTTGGTGGGATGAGCGTAGCAACATGCACACTTGTTGGCAGAAACAAATTAGTTGGTTTTCGAGTCTTTTGTACATTGTAATAAACACTAGAGCTTTGCTAGTTGTCGTTGAAGATGTATTTGTTTATTTCATCATAGAAGACTTAATTTAATGTAAAACTTAGATCATATGTTGCTTCTGCGTTCTCTGATATGATATGTTCTTATTGGAGTATAGTGTGGTAATACTCAAGAAGTTGTTTTTGTCGTTGTTTTCTTCTGGGTTGCTCATATCCCATAGGAGAAGACAGCAGATATGTGGCGTGGAGTTGCATGACATCACTCGTAAATTTTGAACAAATCTAATGCTAGAAGCTGGAGACGCATGCACGATGGCATTATTTCAGCTTCATTTTCATTTTTCTAGTGTGCAATCTGTTTGAAATGGACTAAGACTGAAAGTATCCTCGTGTATAAGGAACCAAAATTGTAAATGTAGTTTTGACGACACGAATGTTTAGGATGAATCACCAATAATGTATAATGTCTTCATGCATGTTTTGTTTCTAGACATTTTAGGAGTTTTTAATAAGGTAGCTAGTTGATATATTCAGCAGCAAAGCAATCCGTCCGAATGTCGTATAATTGATTCATCAGCCACGGATAAGAAAATAAATGCAGAAAAGAGAACGACAAACAAGAGTGTGATCACGCACTCCACTTGTCCAGGGTAACTGATGAGACAGTCGACCAAGTGAAAGACATCTTCTTCATTATATGGTTCCACCTGAAACATCCCGTTGTCTCCTCGCGTCGATGCCTATATATAGTTCCACCTGAAACATGCAACGCTTAACCATTATTTTTCTCTCCCAAAAAATGCACTCAATGATAAAAAAGATTAAATAATATTTATAGTATATATACAGATGTATAGATATAAAAATATTATTGGAAGGAGCATTACCTATATATACTATCCTAGCTATGATAATATTTTTATTACTCTTTTTATGAAATATTTAAATAAATTACTAGTGCTATATTGTATGTTGGACGACAGAGCAATTTTTCCCCTAGCTTGTAGTATGGTTTCGAACTACTTTTGTTTCCATGTTGAGTCACAAATAGGTGACAGATTTAGATATTGACATGGCCTTTAAAACATAATTTTGGTTACTACTTTTTCAAATAAAGCTTATAAAAACATAGCACAATTATACTTTTTACAAATCTATATTTTAAAGCTAATCCAATATTGCTATAATTTTCAAATTTCAAAATCATAACACATCACGTAATATACATGAAACAAAAGCATAAAACTGTTGATTCAGGACAATGCAAGGAGTCATTCACGCTCATCTATGAATAGAGGGAGCAATAAAACTAGTAAAAGAAACAGTCATCTTGTCTCTTGAATATTATGTTGTCATGAAAACGTTTGCATGTTCGACATGCTAATTAATTACTCCAAATGGATAACTAAAAGAATGTTTTTTTTTCAAAAAAATGAATCGATTATATAAAAAAAGAAGAAAAACCCAAAATGAGCACAACGATGCAACCACAACCGACAAAGACAAACTCAACAAAAGAAAAAAAAAAACTACTGGTTGGATTGAGACATCAACACGGCGCACCAACACCACTCAACTCCAAACATATCCCTATGTCGCACCTCCAACAACCAAGAGAAGAGCCAACATGAAGCCCTCACCGCAAGCGCAATCGTTACCGACGATGCCCCATGCCAACTAGTCACTTCCATGCAGAACTAGCCGCCTAAGTTCACTCCAAGCCGTGTAGCTACCACAACTCTCCTCTCATGTCATTGTTGTCTTTAGCTAGGTCACGCACACACGATCGTCAATCTCCCAACCGTGGCCATGCGATGGTTTTAAGTCAGAAGAGAAGCCCGCCGCACCACACCGAAGAGGCCACCGCCATGCAGGACCCCCGCCGAAGTACCGTTGTTGCACCTTACACACCAAATGACAAAACACCCACCGGAACCTAGGTCTCCAAGGAAACTCAGCGCAAGGGGGCCTCGCCACATCCACCTCACACACCACTCCTCGGACACACCACCTTAAAGCACATGGGGCCTCAACACTCTCGCCGCTGGACTCTCCGAGGATCTAGGCTTGCTACGTCCTCAAGGGTGGCTTGGTACCACCAAGCTGCTCCAATAACTTCACCTTCATCTCGCCGCCACCGGAATCTCAGCTGCACCATGTGACATAGCTCACTGCCTTCTCCTCACCCAGTCGGATTGGGACATTGATACGAGCCTTATAGAAAGAAACCTCTGCTGGATTGGATTGGGTCATCGACACGAGCCTCCACTTCGCTACCATCATCGTGTCGTGCCGCCCGCTGCCCACTAGCTACCACTATACGACCACCTCTGTGTCCCCTTTGCTTCCTTCCTCTCGCCGCACCAAGCCATGGCCACTTGGCCTTCGAGAAGCAGCCAGGTTCATCTGGCCATGCCACCATGGTGCCATAGGTGCCCTGCTTGGCTATTGGCAGCCACACCACCATGGCGTCATTGCCACACATCCAAGCAAGTTGTTATTGGTCATGCCACCACGACACAGCTGATGCACCTCTGCCGCCAGCCGGAGAGAGAGAAACACCATGATAATGCCTCCAAGGAGGAAGACGACACCCACAGGCGTCGGTGCCGTCTTGCCAGCAGATCTGACATGGCTTTTGCCGGTGATTCCCCAAATCTAGCACAATCGAAACAAGGAGCCTTGAAGTTTTTTTTTTTTGAAACAAGGGAGCCTTGAAGTTGAAGTCACAGTGGTTTTTTTGAAACAAAGGAGCCTTGAAGTTGAAGTCACAGTGCCTATGCCCTCTTCCGTTGCCCCTCGCCGCATTGAAGCTGCAACCGCAGGATGGCCTGATCCGAAGGAAGGGAAGGAGCCACCAAGGCCGGATCCAGCCTACAACGTGCTAGATCTAGTGCTCGGAGCCGCCACCGCTATTGCCGTGTGCTACAGTAGCCGGCAAGGAATGACAGCGAGCAGTAGCCACCATCCCACACCACTGTGCAGCGAGCTCCACCTCTACGCCTCCATGCACAGCTGGCGTCCTAAGCCACCATGGCTGCATAGCGCCTCCCGCACGAAGAAGCTCGCAAGCCTGGCTGCCTCCTCCGGCAGCGGCGAAGTGGGGAGGCGGGAGGAGGAAGGGCTCACGGCAGGGCTAGGTTTTCGGCCGCTCATGGGCTGAACCGCAGCTGAGTAAACTTCACTATTGACTTGTTTGTTTGAGATAGCTGAGCAAACTTCACTATTGACTTGTTTGTTTGAGGTAACACTTGTATCACACGTTTTGGAATCATGTATACCTACGACATTTTGTTTCTCCATGTGTAGTGTTTGATATGTTTGGTTCCAGAGTTTGAAAAAAACTAAGAAAGCAAAAAAAATTGTGCTCTAGAAAAAAATTGAAGCACCAACTAGACCCACAAAAGTGGCCGTCCCATTTTTTTTCGCAACCACAACGGTTCGGTTTCAGAGGCAGAAAAGGTTCTAAAAATAGGCTGTTGTGCCTAACAACTCCATAAGATATCATTTTTTGAATCTATGTTTTCATCTTAACATATATCAGACCTCCATAGTTGAAGCTATATAAGGAGATGAGAGGGAAATAAAGGAAAAACTAAAAATGTGGGTGAAAAATAATATAAAGTAATTAGTAACTAAAGCTTATCACAACTGTAGAGAAAAGATAAGAAAATATCCGCAAAGAGTATCTCCCTCTCCCACAAATAAAAAGAACAAAGAGTGGACACTTTTTGGTGCGGCAATTGTTTGGTCCTTTCCGTCTGCCACCCATGCGATCTCCACCCATCCCCACCGCCCGAGCTAGCTAAAAAAGAAAGGAAAAATCTCGATAATAAATAGGAAAGAGAAAATCTCGGTAATGAACAATAAAAAAACCACCCCGTGCGATCTCATGTCCCCATGCACGCTGTCAAGGCCGGCCTTGGCTCGGTAAAAAGAGAGAAAAAAAAATCTTTCATAACTTTTGTGTACTAATGTGTTCCAAATTTAAAAAGGAAGGAAGGAAGGCGCATGCGTTCCAAATTTAGAAGGGAAGAAGGAAGGTATGGGCGTTCTCCCCCTCCCCGCAATCTCTTCCCTCCGCCCGCAATTCCTCCTGCTACAAATTTGGCAAGGACCGCGTCGCCCCGTCCCGTGCAATGGAGTCGCCCCGGAAACACCACCGCGGCCTCCCACGACGTACATGTCGTCGTCCTCGCCGTTCGCCAAGGACAAGACCCTGGTTCTGCAGTTCTCGAGAAATTTGTTATTATAGGACTCCAATCGTGATGGCTTCTCCCAAATAGGACTCTAATCGTTTCATCCTCCCAAATAGGACTCCATTCGTGTAACATAAGCTGTTCAATCAACTAGTCAGACATGTTATAGCTTGAATATGCAAGGAGATCGATCTTTATCGGTGGGGGAGTCACCACCAAACTTCTTATGAACAAAATCAGACCCGCAATTTCACATAGCCACCACCGTAGTCGAGCTTCTGCTCTTGCTTCATCGAGAACTGCGAGAAATTGGCTATTATAGGACTCTAATCGTGGTGGCTTCTCCCTAATAGGACTCCAATCGTTTCATCCTCCCAAATAGTACTCCAATCATTTTCCATCCTCCCAAATAGGATTTAGCTCCATTTAACCATGTTTTAACTCCTAAATACATGTATTTTGCCATAACATGACCTTTTTGCCCCGGGCTTTTAAAACGTCATGTGGGGCTGTTGGTGTAATATCCTGATTTCTTCTTCAATATAAACCCTAATATTTCTCTAAATATATATGTGGACCAGCCCGACTAAACAAAGTAGATAAGAAACAAATTTTGAACCATAAGTTGTATGGAAGATCGAGGCCACATTGCATAGATCTCATCGAAAGAATTTGTTTGGCTATACCAACATGTTTCGTTTGGGAACCGAGTAAATTTTGAATGCGTTGGAGATGACCTGGGATTTCTTATTTTCATTTTCTAAATTTAGAAAGGAGCAGGAGACAGACTCCTTGCATGGCACCGCATTCACCTTGCATGCCACCACATCTCGTCACCTCCTCTGGATCCATTTCTATCGGACTGCCACACCTCTGCACCTCCGATCCTCTGTCAACGCCGCCGCCTCTATTGGTCTAAACTCCTTCGTAGATCACCGCCTCTGCTGGACAGCGCTACCTCTTCCTATCCTGATCGATCTTGCTATCAAATGTGAATCGAACTACTGCTACCAATATCAGGGCGGCGACCTGTCCTAGGGTTCGTCTCCCGCACGTCAAAGATCTCACGCATGACCGAGGAGGAGGCAAGGGGATCAACAGAATCGTCGGTGTATAGTACACAAGGGTACTTTGGGCATTATTACAAAATACATGTATTTGGAATATAAGAAAATAGGTTAAATGTATTAGAATCCTATTATAGCTTATGTTACACGATTGGAGTCCTATTTGGGAGGATGAAACGATTAGAGTCCTATTTGGGAGAAGCCATCACGATTGGAGTCCTATAATAACCAATTTCTCGAACAGACTGTATGTGTAATTCTCACTTTCAGCATCATGTTTTGGCCACATACCTGTGGGTATGCCACGTAGAAGGTCCATGCAATCCATACCAAGAACGGCAAGAACCATTTGATCAAGAAGGAGGTGACATGCCAGACAGATCAGCGGACACATGTTTACACCTTGATCATCCCTCGGGTCTGATGCCACATCGCACATTATCATTGGTAACGATGAGAAGTAATCTGGCAGCATTTATGATGATTGGGATATTCATCCTCCAAAGAATATCAAAGGCCCTGAAGCCAAAAAGGTGATGTTTGAGACAATTCTTTCGTAAGATAGATTTTGGTTGAACTCTTTTCACAGAGGTGCATAACTTAAAAAATGTACTGGTTGCAACCAGAGGACTCGGATGATAATTAAGGAATACATTGCTGGTCCTCAAGACATGAAGCCAGAGGTATATATGTATTTTTTTCACTCCTCCAACTTTATATGATTTAAATTAGTATTGTGGTTAATTTTGAGCCAGTTTCACTTTATTGAGCTTTGGGTAGTTTGGGCCAAATTCGCTCCACTATGTTTTGTAACTCACAAAGATTTAAGTATAAGTATCATTTACTTTATGACAATTTGAGCCTATATTGTGTTAAACAGACTTCTACAAATGATATTTCTCGGCCTTTTACAGAACGTGCATATTTTGCTTATTTTCACAGTATTTTTTATGGCACTTATTCCATTGTATATACATCTCCTATGATCAGATCTTCGGCATATCCTTGATTTCACATTGTTCAATACATGTTGCAGCCAGAGGATTGGGATGATAAGGAAGATGGTGAATGGACAACCCCAACCATTTCTAACCCAAAGTACAAAGAACCATGGAAGCAAAAGGTATGAACCTAACTGAGTGGCTTAGTTATGCAAGACAAGTGGTTATGTGTCATGACACATCTGCTGACATGAGTTGATATTTGTGTTGTCCAAGAATCCGAACTACAAGAGTGGAAGGCCCCTTCGATCGACAACATATGTGTATTTTACTTTCAATTTTGAGAAAGAGACAACTTCACCTGAGGATAACCCTACTTTCCATTTCAGCTTGACAGTTTGAAACACATTGGCATTGCCAGTTTGAGGAGCTATACAAAATATATACTATCTTTTGTGCAATGTCATCCCTATTCTTTTTTGAGATAGTGGTAGTGCACTAATGTGTAGCGTAGCATAGTTATCTCCTTTGAAACAAAATCAAATGTACTTTTCAGTACAGTATTAACCTGCAATGTTTCTCTTTGCCAGGAATCTGCAAGTACTAACGGCGACGACATTAATGCAGATGTAAGCTTTTAGTTAATTTGTTTGTACTTAAGTTTTGCCTATATATTATGCGTCTATGCCAATCCTTTGTTAACGCCAAATTGCATTTGCTTATGCCTAATAGGAGGATGAGGATGATGCCGATAATGACAAAGGCCGATAATACGGTTACTGATGAGGCCAAGGACTCTGCTGACGCAGAAGGCAAGGTTGCTGCTGATGAGAAGCCGGCCGAGGACAACAAAATTATGCTTCTGCTGAGAAGAAACATGTGCATTAACGTCGTCCTTGTATCAACTTGGCCACTCTATTTTTGTTTTCCACTTCTAACGTTCCTTGCTGTTTATGCTTGTGCAGGATGAGCATAGAGCGTGCAGATGAAGAGCCCCAAAGGTAGAGGCTTGTCGTCAACCTTTTGTCCACTCCTATTGTAAAAAAAAAAACCCCTTTTGTCCACTCCATCCCAACAGATGAAGGTCGTTCGTCTCAACATAGCGACTAGCGAGTACCGAGTAGTCCATTGTAATGTGAGTGGTAGTAAGATATCGTCGGTGTATAGATACTGATTGAAATGTTTGGGAATTTCTTGTATTTTATTGATACTTTTATTTCTTTTTGTTGAGATTCTGAACATCACGCTAGCATTATCTTTTTTTTTTTAAACAGTACAACACATTCATGCTAAAATTATTAGGGCATTTTTTGTTTTCGTTGCAATTCATGAAAAGATCTATGCCACGTCTTTTTATTAATTTCATAAGCTTTGCTTTTTGGATTAAATAACTTTAATATTGGTACTTATCATGATATCCATGTATTTTAGTGTCAGTACTTATCATCCGATTCATGTGTTTTTGGTAAAAAAAAAAAAAAATAGTTGACCCGTAGCAACGCACGGGCATGCTACCTAGTTATTTTAAGCATACAAAGATCATGCATGCCACTATGCAGACCATATATGTACTCCGTCCATCCTAAAAAGACAGCACATATTATTTTCTAAGAAGTCAACTAAAAGAATGATCAAGTTTATATAAAATAGTATCAACAATTATGTTTGTAAGTAGGTGAACTATGAAACATATTACATGATTAATCTAATGATATTTATTATGTATCATAAATGTTTGTACTTTTATATAGATTTGGTCAAATTTGAAATCTATTGACTTCTTAGAAATCAAGATGTGCACTTTTTTAGGGCAAGGGAGTATATGGAAGCATGGACATATAGCAACGACCATAATAATTCCCAATGTTTTGGAACCATGAAAACATTTTTTTCGAAAGAGATTTGCTGCAGTGTTCAAAAGAAACCACTGGTTCGTACGGATCAATTTTTTTATCCATTTATGTTTAAAAGAAGGGATTATGCAATTGTTTCAGGCCTTTTGTGACTGCACATAGGTAGCAAAGTATTTAAAAGGTTTTCAGCTAATGAGCAACTAAAATATAAGGGAAAAGAGTACAGAAACAAATTTAATGATTTACACATCCATTGAGAATACCAAGGATGCTAAATTATAGAATATAGTTCAGAATTCAATTTAATTGTTTAGCACATTATGAAGTTGGGATATCCATACCTGGTAAAATTAAATCAAAAACACAGCAAGCCAAATGATAAATCCGTAGCTAAACAGCACGCACATCAAGCCACAAAGCTCCCCATAATTTCTGGAGATCAAAGATCCTTGAGGCACACGGATGGGCCTAATCTGCAAAGAAAATGAAACAGGGATTCAGCCAACGCAATAGAGTTAACACAGGAATCAAATTCTCCCATTGCATCATTCATTCTTAATGAAATTCACGCCAATGTGTTTTCTCTAATAATCCAGGTACCAACAACGCTAGCGATACAATACTTTACATGTGATATGATAACTTAACAAAGTTCCACTGAAACTGTACCTGGTTTCTGACGAGCCAGCATTGTGCCCTTTCAGTTGATTGAGGAGACTGCCAATATTATAGCCTGAGATGTGAATGCCACAGCGTTGAGAGATTACAAGAACCAACTGGTATGAGGTGTGCTGCCACAAAAACAAGGACAAGAACTAGGTATATATATACAACCATGTTCCGGATGCTTTTCTTTATCATACAACTGATGGATACATGGACAAGTAAGGAATGATGCTGCATTGTCTTTTGAGAAAGCTCGACATGCATGCCATGTTATGATGCGATGATGCAGGGCGCAAGCAAAGGAACAAGAGGAGGACACCGCTTTTGTCCTCACCAACATCGAGTATAAAGGAAAGGTAAAGAAACCTATGGTATTGTGTTGGAGACGAGATGCCCGGTCTGCAAGGCGATTTGACGAGGACGGTGGCCATTGTTTTCTGAAATGTAAACATATGTGAGCTTGTTGGAGACAACTACAGATGGAATCCTATGGGCTGGATCTCCTGGAGGCACAATCAGCAGTGAACTGGTTCAGAAGCTACTGTTGTGTTATGAGCAAGCAGCTACATTTTACAAAGTTGCAATTCTGCTTTGGAAATGGTGGGACCACAATCCGCAGGGTACGAATGACGTTGGCGCGCTGGGATGACGTCCCAAAACAGATTGGGGAGCTGGAGGCGCGGCGCTGGAACGGCGTGAAGCAGCGGCTGTGGCAGCGCGTCGCTGGGGTTGAGCGCCGCGGCCGCGCGGCGCTAGGGCTGGGGTTGGGCGCTGGCAGCGGCGGCGGCCGAGATCGGCGTCGGCTGGATGAAAATGCCGGACGAGAGTTTTTGCTTTTATGTACACGGTGGGATCAATTGTAAATGACCCACTGGGCCTCCATCACGAACGCCAAAGTTGAAATCCAACGTGACGGAGAAGTGCTCTCGAGTTTTTTTTTCATTTTTTACAATTATTGGAAAAATGTCCGTGCGTTGCAACGGGAAAAAATTATGTACGTGTCTTTCTTGTCATAACATGTAGTTCAGTCATGACCAATCATAAGTGATGAGTTCGACCACTGCACTCCCGAGAACATCGGAAAGTTAGTCATGGCCAACCACAAGTGATGAGTTGACCACTATACACATCAAGGCATCGAAAAGTTTTGAGCATTCTTGTCGAGCCTGGCACAAGCGTCTTCTTTCATGAGGATCTCCAATCTCCTTGGACCGTCTTGTATTGCCAAACTTCATTGATAGCAATTAAAAGAATAATGTTATCAAAGAATGGATCTCTACTTGACCAATTAAAGAGCAGCCTTTTGTATCATCATAGTGTTGATATCAATATTTGACAAAAAACACTTAAACACATGGTTTGAAAACACAACCAAGATAGTGACGGACTAAAAAGGAAGCACTTACTCTTGGAAGAACGCATCTTGGAGAGCAATGAGAGCAGGCGGCGGATCCGAATGACGGTCCTCGATCTAAGTGGAGGGCTACTCATGCCACATGCCCAACCTCGTGCCACACCCGCGGCTATCGCGGCAGCGACCGGTAGAGGTGCGGTGGGTGAGGGGATGTGCTAGCTCATGCAGCTCTCGCTCGTCTCCAAGGTTTGGTCGGAGCCGCGGATATTGCAGCAGCGACCGGCACAGGCACGATGGGCGAGAGGATGTATCAGCTCGCGCAACACTCGGTTGTCTCCAAGGTCTAGTCGGAGCCACAGCTACGGCGGCGACCGAAACGTATAGGTGCAGTCGGCGAGGGGATGTGCCAGCTCGCGTATTCAAGGTTTGGTCAGAGGTGAGGGTCACATCGGCATCGCTGACGGCATCCTCGTCGAGTTCATTGTCAACCTCGGTCGCGCCTCCGCCGCCTCCTCGTCCGAGTTGCCGCCTTCAAGGACCAGGGTGCCGAGTTGCCGGACTACCTTGATACTCCCTCCGCGCTGTCATCACCGGCATCCGCAACAAAGCTGCTGCGGTGGAGGACAAAGGCAACGAACGGAAAATGAATGATTTTTTTATGAAGAGGAAGAAACCACAAGACATGGGAGAGGAGGAAGGAACCATGGAATGGCCCGGACAAGGGCCCGCGCATGTGGAAGTAAGGAGTCGGCCGACCATTGGTAATTGGCTGGATGAAGGAGTCTAAATAATTAAATATAATCATATAATTCTAATCCTAACTCTATACACAAGAGGAAGCCATATAATCTATTCCAATCCTAATTCTATACGGGAGGAGACGCAAAAAAAAACTAAGAAGAAAAACATTCTAGAAAAGTAAGAAAAAAACATAGTCAGAATAGACATTGGAGATGGACGAAAAAAACGCAGCGGAAATTTTGCCACTTTATTAGTAGGTATAGATATAGATTAGCTCTAGAGTTCAGACTTAAGCTATTCCGTACAAAACACATACTCTATAGTTCGGAACTTGGTATTAGATTCAGTCAACGCTATATTTGCACAGATGAGATCATGTTCCATAGCTGTGTCCGAGTCACAATTATCTAGGCATTATGATCCCATCCTCAAACCAAATGTCCCGAAAAGGTAAACCCTTGCGAACCTATTGGGAGTTTACAATTGTCGATCCGTCTCTCACATATATAGCACGTTTTCGTATCTATGTACCAAGAACTCTACGAACAACAATGTGGGGGGAGAGACAGCAGACTAAAGTCGAACTATACTACTATTCGGTCCTTAGTTTGGTGGATCTGCTGACTAAGTCACCAAAGGAGAAACACGATTCAGCTACTTGCAATGCAGGCTAATTGGGAACGACCATATGCATGAGGGTGTGCTGAAGATAAATACGGATGGTGCTTTTTGAAAGAAACAAGGGTTGGATCGAGCTTGTGGTTTTTTAATTAGAGAACACACAGGGGATGGAATTGTTTTCTTTAGAGCACACCTAAGTGCGTATTTCAAGGAGATAGAATTGTTAGTGGAGCTGGTAATCCAAGCTATGTACATGATGACTTAAGTACTTAATGGCAAAAGTCTGAGGACGTGAAGGCTCTTGACTGTACGTAAGCTCTCAGGGTTTCTCGAGAATCTAATGCTTTTAACCAAGCACCGTGTGCGGCATGATGTGATATACGTGAACTTTTGTTTGAGCATTTTATTGTTTCTAATTTTTTTTCTGATACCTCTAACATGCATAAACTTGTCTACGCACGATCGAGCTTTTGCTAGTTTGGGTTTAGCATATGAGCCCACATTTCAACAGCCGTCAGCCAGTCGGTCTCTCTCCAAACATACACACACCGGAAACTCCCAAAACCAATCAAATCAACTATGTGTCCTGGTTTAGAATGGTTTTAAAAGGTTGGTTGCCTAATCAATAAATACTATGTAAGGTTCTCAAATCACAAAACTGTATCTAAGCTTGCAAAAACAATTCAAGAAATATATTGGGATATGAAAATCTAAATAAATTATGTAAACCTCATGGAAATATCCCTAGATGCTTGAAAAATAGAATTAGTCATTTAGCTCTAAGAAAAGAAAAACAATATCATAAATATTGAAAAGAAATCCCAAAACACTAATGTTGAGTGGATCGATGTTGATTGCATATTATGTTTTTTCTCTTGCAAAAGTTTCGAAACACATTGCATACCAATGAAATTGTTTCATGAATATGTTAGATTTTTCTATATATTTTTTCCATTTTTCATGAGCGAAATATATTTTGACGTATCTAGAGTTGTTTTACGTGACATAATATTATATTTGGAATTACCGTATCCTAATAGGTTTCTTAATTTTTTGGGGAATTTTGAAATATTTTTAGAGATATTTCTATGGTTTAAAAACCTTATCAAGTATTCATCCAATTTTACTAACTTAAACTGGTACAAAACCACCTGTAAAACTACTATAGACAAAGAAAACAAGATAATAGCAATGGTTTTAAAAAATAAGCGGATTAAATATTTACTTTAATTTTTTTGAAAAATAAAATCAGTCTGCAAACAATAATTTAAGAGGGGTTTTTTTAGATTAACACTAGTTTAAGAGGTAGACTATATTTTTTGCCTTCCTAGATTCCGATGAAAGGGAGTTAAAAAAAATGATTTCCAGGAAAGGGCCGCTCATCAGCAAAGCTTGCTCATGAGGCCCAATACTGACAGCCCACGCCTATCATGCCCTTCCAATTTTCTCGGCCCACTGGACACACGCCCACGCCATCGCGCGGCGCAGTGGCCAAGCGCAGCGTCGTGGTCCAGCACATCTTCCTCAACGCGCTGCCGCCGGTGTCGACGCGCGGAGGCGGAGGAGGAGGCGTCGTGGTGGACAAGGAGGAGGAGGACTCGCTGGTGATGGTGGGGAGGCACCCCGGCTGCCACATGCTCATCAGGTCGCTTCTGCCTCCAGTTACAGTACCGACATCAACAGAAGCTCATCAGGTCGCCGACCTGTGCTCCCCGTTGGATGCCGGCCGCTCTGTTTCCTTTTCCTCCTTCCTCTGCATCCACGTGTTGAGCTCGTGATCGCAGCGCTGACAGACTGGTCTTTGTCTGCTAGTCTTTGCTTCAGTTGATTCATGCTCGTTATTTCATTTGGGTGCTCAAAGTGTTTGATAAAATGCGCAGGAACCCAACATCCAGTTAGTGTCTGGGCACATGGGTTCAGTGGACACGGAGATCCATCAGGTTTCTTCACGTCAAATATGTTTTACTGAAGAGCAGAAACATGGTATGAAATGCTTATCGATATCTTTAGGTCTGCAATGCCCTGTTTATTACTCTGGTAAACTGAAACTGCAAATTGGCTACTGAAGCATCTTTTTTTTGTTTGTATCACAAGAAGAAGCTGTCAGTGCGTTCAGCAAGATCGAGTCCGTCAGGATCTGCTCCATGACAGAGCGTTTCTTAATAGGTCCAAACGCTCCAACAGCTAATTCACCCTTTTTTGCGAGAAGTGGGTCACGAGAAAAAAACAAACATGGTCACAACTCACGTGTTTGTGACGCCTTAAGGTTCCCAGCCAATTAAACAAAAAAATCAGTCGAGAGAATAAGACAGTAGTAGACATCTCAGGAGAAATTAATGAGCTCACAACACAAATAAAATATGGAAACGGATAACATTAACCACTGTGAATTACAAAGAGTTCGAGTTGGTCCTCAGCACACCAATCCATACACACACAGCTTGGTTTTGTGTGGCAATCTGAAACTGCCAGTTTATTATCACACATACGAAACCCAAACAGACCCAGCAAACCAGCTTTCGATATATGAAATTATTACAAGAAATTAACATAACACACTCAGACACAAAGCAGGATACAACTCATAGAGATGAATATCATGGAGACAACCACCATAGTTGTTTGGATATATGAAAAGAATTTCACCTCAGGTAGCTTTCGATGATGTGTGTCTTGCGCGACACAAACTCCGGCGGCGGCACATGCAAGTAGTAGTCACTCTGCTCTGGCAGCCGCATCTGCATGTTGTCCCACCACTCACGTTCTCCGCTCACCACCACTTTAGACTTGGGAAGTTCCTTCTTCAGGAGAGGGAGATGGTGAAAGGATTGACAGCCCCAGACAAAGAGCTTCTCCCACTTTGGCGTTTCAAATTGGAACAGTACATCATCATGGATGTGCAGCAGTTGTGGAAGCTCCTGGAGGTAGATCTTTTCGATCTTTGGGAGTGGAGAAGGTGCTACCTTATAATCAGGTTGTTTGTAGAAAATTGTCTTGAGGTTGGAGCAGAAGAGAATGACCAGAGTCTCCAAAGCGGGTAATGATAAACTACATGGGAACATTTTCTCCAGCCGTGGGCAATGCTCGAGGTGAATGTGCTTTACTAGCTTCAGAGTGAGCAACTCAGAATATGAAAGAACACTAGGCTCTACCACAAATAGCAGGTTATTTAGATCAAAGACCTGCAGTATCTGCAAGTATGGTAAAGCCTTTGAACCATTTGAACGCATTAGAAATACAGCTGTCATTTGATGGCAACGCTGGAGCTGGCATTCTTCTAGCTCATTGAGATTATAATTGATGTCGGTAAGGCATCTGACGAAATTATCATCTGTAATGAATATTGAATTTGTCACAGAGAGAATATGCCTTAAGCCATTTGGGTACTGATTCACTGCTGACATCTCAATATGGCGTTGCATTGGCTCAAGTTTCATCATAGGCATAATGCTATCTGCCTCACTAAATTGGACATCATGATAAGTTGAGAACCTCTGGATCCTAGCACATAGCTCAACTTCATTGATCCGTGGATTCTTGCTTCTCACACTACATGGCTGAACTTGGACATTGAATGACTGGAGAAAATGTCCTTCCTTCACTAACTTGCTAGCAGCATCTGCATTGAAGCTATGAAACATTCTGGGATCATTTATGTTCATATGAGCTATTTTGGTAGTTTTCTCTTTGTGTTGATTTTCATCTCCTTAAGTTAACTTCTGCTGGCAAAACATCTCTGGAACATGATTTTCATCATTTGCACAGTGATCTAAATAAAAAACCTTAGGAAATCGGACCAACTGAAGCCATGGAAATCTCTTGAAACAAGGGACGCCAACAAGAAGTAACTTGTTGAGTCGTGGTAGGTTTGGGAAGTTGTAAGGGACCTCCTCAATAGCGGTCTCAGAAAGATCAACACCCTCCAATGCTATGAGATCATCACTAAAGTTGACAGATTTGAGCTTCATGCACCCACGCAAGGACAGAAACCTAACCCATGGTCCAGAGAGTGAGAAGGTTCTAAGATTAGGGTGCCCAAGGATCTTGATGTCTTCCAAGCCCTCCCATGTTTGTATATATAGATTTTCAAGGAATGACAACTGTTCCCAGAGAACCTGAAGCCTTAAGCTAATGCAGTTAGAAATATGTAGCTCTTTGAGGCATTTGGCATTAGACAGTGAGGACCGGAGTGACCTTAGGCTAATGCAGTTACAAAGATGTAGAACATCAAGACTGCTGGCCTCAGACAGGGACATTGGTAGAGACATCAATAACATGTTGTTGATTAGCTTGAGTGTATGCAGGCATTGCATTGCTTGAAACATGTGCTCTGGCAAAGAGGTAATCTGAGTCCCCTCAACATGAAGAACCAACAGATTTGACAGTTGAGCCATGGAAGGAGGTAACTCTCTCAGATTGGTGCAATTACCGAAAATGAGGTCCTCAAGGCTTGACATTTCAGAGAAGAAATCAGAAGGCAGGGTGCTGACCTTTGAGCCTGATAGGTCAAGGTAGTGCAGATTGCTCTTCGTCCTGCCATCTTGTTGTGTTAGATCTACCAAGGGAACCCCATTCATATCTAGGACTTGAAGTTTTTCCAGATGAGCAAGTGGTGATGTTTCTTTGTTAGAATTTGGTGGTGGTGGAGACAAGGTCTGTAGCTGGGAACAGCCTCTGAGCAAGAGCAAGTATAGATTCAACAAAGACGAAAAGGATGGAGGAAGTGAAGTTATAGGCGTGTAGGACAAATCAAGGACGCGGAGGTATGAGGTGAGCAATTTATCAAATTTTGAAAACTCTGACATATTGGAATAGCCTCTCAAAACAAGGGTTGTCATCTTTATACCTCCTCTGGTTTCCCTCCGCCACCTCCAATCCCAGCTTACATGCCTACCATCATCATTCATAAATGAGACCCTAGTTGTTTGGTCTTGTCGAAATAAGTAGTGAGTGCATCTTGATTGAGACGTGGGACATGCTCTGCTAACTTGGAAACACCAGTGATGACATCCTGGGACGATGACATAAAAGTAGTTTCCTCACTTGATGTTGTGGTAGAAACAATAGAGTACATTGGCAGTAATGAATATTCCTGCAAGGCTTGAATAACGACCTTTCCAGCTTCGTATGCCGACCTGTAGTATGTGCTCTGTTTTTGGCTAGTGTCTATTGGTGTCCTGGTATTGATTGCTGCTGGTAACTCAGAGAAAATCAGGTCCTCAGCCACCCAGCAAAGGACTAGCTCATCAGCTGTAACCGAGGATGTGTTTGTTGCCTGACGTCCACCACCTCTTGCTCCTTGCAGGGGATGATAGAGGATACCATAGTACAGGCATTGCTGAGCTATGTGGAGCCAAAACTCTACAGGGTATCCTTTGTCCTGGAGTGCTATATAAATGGATCTGGCTGCATCCTGTAAGGCCTCTTTAATCAACATAGCCCAATCTATGGCACGGAGATCATCAAAATGTGGTGCATAGTAATATTCTGGACTCAAATGAAAGTCCAAGGGTAATACACCTTGAGTCTCTCTGCTTTTTTGACACGCATCCTTGGATGTGGCTGAGATGATCCACCGCCGGTTATTGAATATGGATGGCCACTTCGGCCCATTGCCACAACCAACACATCCAATGAGATGGGAACATGCGGGTTTTCTATGAGCAAACAGATGCCTCTTCCCTTCCAACACTTCTTTGATCCTTTCTAGTATTGGAGCATCGTAGGCGGTGATAGAAAGGGAAATAAGAGCATCTCCAACAGTTGGCCATTTGTACTTTGCCATTTGTTGGAGAATGCCAAGTCTAAGAACCATTTGCCAAAGGGAAAAAGAGGAGATCTCCAACAGTTGGCCATTTTTTGACTTGCCATTCTCCTAAATTGTGGACCCACCGGGATATTCCTTTTTTTTTGGCGCGCTCTTGCCGCGATTCCTATCTACGCGCGCGGGGGAAATTCTGCCGCCAATTCCATCGAGGATTTCATCCCATCGATCGCGAACTGGCGGTGTACATCGCGGCGGCGCTCCGTCGTCTCGCCCCGTCGTCTCGTCGTCCCGTCGTCTCGCCCCAACGCGCGTCGCCCTGTCGTCTCGTCGTCCCATCGCGGCTTCCATCGCGATCTGCCGGAGTCCATCGCGGCTCCATATCGCGCCTGAGACAATCGCGGCATCCATGTGTTCATCGTCAGCTCACCCTGCGGCAGCGCGCGGTACCCTCGATCAGATTGGCCATCGCGATCTGCCGGAGTCCACCGCATGAACGCCATCCGATCAGATTGGCCGATCCCCTCGATCGTAACGTAAGTACGCCGATGATGGCCGGCCTACTTCGAAGATGGAACCCTAGCCTTCCGTCGCTGCAAGACAAGGAGGAGGCGATCGTTCTTGACGTCGAAGGAGGAGGCGACTCAATGTTTGATCCCACGCGCGCGCAAGAGAGGGAGGCGGCGATGAGAGGCGGCGCGATGGAAGGCGGCGCTATGGGAGGCGGCGCGATGGGAGGCGGCGCGCGCGATGGGAGGCCGCGCGCGATGGGAGGCGGCGAGGAAAGAAAGAGCCGCGTACGGGGGTGGGAAAGAAAAGATTCGCGTACGGGGGGGGGAGAGGAGGCGACGAGGCGTGGACAAGAAGTCCTGGATTCCCGGGATTCCAAATTTGCCAAACCATCTAGCCTATGCAAAAATGCCTAGTTTGGTCCATCAAATGCCAAGTTTGGCAAAATGCATAAGTCAAATGGCCAACTGTTGGAGAGCAATTTTTATGGTTTTTGGCAAATTCCTAGAATGCATAACCCAAATGGCCAACTGTTGGAGATGCTCTAAGGTTGGCGGTGAAAGGAAGGGTCCCACAAAGAGGATGGGTCTGATGCAAGCAAGTTAATGTAATTATGTCCAAAAGCCTGGAGCATCAGGTTGTCAGAGAGTTCACCGTAGCCATAGTAGCTCTCTTGTGCAGCAAGCTGCTTGAGCTCCTGAAGCTGCTTGTTGTCGTCAGGTATCAGTATTTCAGTGAGGAGCTCAAACGCCAACCGATGGTGGGATGTACTGCTGCTTGCAGCTTCATTTGGCGGGAGCCTCACACGTGTAATTTGGTCATAGGGCCCGTAGAGGTCCTTGGTGCGATCGTAGAGGAGCCTGGTGAGAGTGGGCAAAAAGGAAGCGGAAGCTGCAGGTCCAATTCCGACATTCCACAGCACTGGGTGCTCCTTGCTCCATTCCGATACCTTCTCTTCCAAGGCTGCTAGTTCAGACGGGTAGACATGACGTCCGAGCCTTGGAGAGAATACGTAATGCAACCTGGAACATAAGGCATGGTCAGTCCTCACTCATGATGTGCTTATTATAAATAGAAATGTGAAGTTTTCGAAAGGTTGTGTCCAATTTCTAATATATCGATTTATTTCTCAGACCATCCACATCCACACATAAAATTAGCAAGTTGCTTGCATTGTGCGAATCATATTAAACAATGTTCTTTCTTCAGGTCATTTGGATCATTGTTTAGGAATTAGCAAAACGATGTCTAAACCAATGCAACCCGTCTATTTGTCGTCATTACTTTTTAGAGAAGTGGGGACAATAACAATGAACTAACACAAAAAATGCAAATAAGGGACACACAATACATATCTCGGTATGACCAATACATATTATGCGCATTAACGGAGCCGCACCCGACAGATTATAAAAAAAAGATAAATCCTTAAAAATAGTCTAGTAAAAAATAGCTGCCCTTTGATTTTCGTTGATTTGATAGATATTAATCATGATCAACAGTAATAGCCATTATTGGATCTGTTTTATAAAAAAACCCCCACTTTTAGCTCTAATAAAAAATAGATTAAGTTTACAAAAAATTACCCACACACTTGCCTATGCAAAAAATAATTTAAATATATGATGTGCTTTTATAAATTGCCCACATCTATCACTACCAAAGAATGGTGAAGAAGTTTAGTAGGGATAAGTATGGTTCATAGTTTGAACTGTCTGGTTATACACTCTATAAAAAAAATATACTTTTTCTTAGTTTTTATTTTAAATATTTAATTTACAAGGTTTTTCATATTTACAATTCAGCAAATTCTGGTTGTTTTTTGATCATGCATGAAGGTGTGGTGATGGAATGGAAAATTCGTGTGATTTCAACTCATGTTTCACTCTAATTCTATTTCTAGTTATTTTTGAGTGATTTGGTCTTTATGGTTACTCATGTGACCAAAGAGCCTAAATCACTCAGATTTTGTTTTTTGTTTTATTTTGTGTGATTTGTTCTCTCAAATTGCTTGAGTGATCACACCCGAGTTCCAAATAGACCGATCCTGTATTTTTGTTGTGAAATGTCCAGCCTAAATTTTTACTCCTTTTTAATTAATTAATATAATAATTGCAGCTCCCTGCTTGTTCCAAAAAAAATTCAAAAGAAAGTGCAATAACATTTGAGGCTCTACCATGGGGTCCAAATGGAAGGAGCCACAGAAGGTGGCTCAGGTCCTGCAGGAGAAGTCAGCAGCCATGGTGTGGTTTCAGGTGACGTAAATGTAGTTCCTTGTGCTGCCCTGGTGGGTTAGTTGATGTTTTCTCTCATTTTTCATTAAGACGAATAAAGTTTTAAGATACAAACGATCAAGTTATTGATGGTGGTAAGACACCCACATCAATAACCTGACCAAACAAACTGATCTAGCTACTGGATATAAAGTTTTCTTCTCGGGTGTTACAAGATCCCACAACTAGGAATAAGCCATAGTTGGGTTGCTCGGATCCTGCAGGAGAAGATGTTATGGTGGGTCAACAGTACCAGCGAAGGACAAGGGCTAGTGGCTGAGCTATGCTCGACAAGCCCGGAGCCTTGCCAGTGGCTGAGAAAGATCGCCAAGATTAGTAGCAGCATGCAAGGCTGTTTGAAGAATTCTATTAGTGCAAGGATGCATGTCTATGCTTTGAATTAGCGTTTCCCTATTTTTTAGCAGCTTTGTTTGTGGAGTTAGCGTGGTCAGGACCTCCTTGTGAAATCAGTATAAATACTGAACCACGGCTAATGAAAATGGCAGCCTGGGATTGAGACTTTCTGTCTCCCTTGGGCACCCAGCCCTGTCTCTGTCTAGTTCATAGCAGCCAGTCGCCGGCCACGGTGCCATCCCCTCGCCGCCGGCAGTTCAAGCCTCATCCTCCCATCTCTCACTTGTACGCCTTACGCAGCCTAGCACGCACCATCCCACGCAGCCTAGCACGTACCAACCTGGTATCCAGCTCCATGTCGATCCCTCCAGCCTCCACCGCCGTTCCGCCCTCCTCCACAACAGCACCGCCCACCTCCTCCGTCCTGCCCCAGCTGCCCGCGTCTACATCGGCCCTGGTGTCGACCTCCTCGCAGTCACTGGCACAGGACGTGCAAGGGGGGCCGCGCGCGGTCTTCACCCCGGAGCGAAGACGGCCGCCATCGTCGACCTCAGCCACGACATGGACGAGCTGCGGCTGATGATGAACTCCGTGCTCCAGCTCTTCAACAACCCGCCGTCGCGACAACCGCTCCTGCCGCAGATCAACCCGTTGGGCGCGATCCAGCCCTCGGCGGCGGCCTCCTACACCTATGGGATGACCTACCAGGTAGCGCCCTCGACGTCACCGTCGCCACCGTCGTCGTTCGTCCCGATCCACCAGCTCCGCTTCCACCATCGCCGTCCCGGATCCCGCCATGGGCGCCGAACTACCCGAGCCGGTCTACACATCGGTGCCTCCTCGGTCGCATGTGCCCGAGCATGGCGCGCCGATGGTGTCGGGTACCGTCTACAGCGGCACCAACGGCCTCCTCATCCCGGCCAGCAGCGTGGCACCCTCGGCCCCATCCTACCCCGAGACCGGCTACGAGGGGGGCGCCCCTGCAGCAGCGCAACACAACGGGCCGCCCAAGTTCCACAGGATCGAGTTCACAACGTACGACGGCTCCGTCGATCCGCTGAATTGGCTCACGCATTGTGAGCAATTCTTCCGGGGCCAACTCACGCCGGCATCGCAGCGCACCTGGATGGCGTCCTACCACCTCACGGGCGACGCCCAGACATGGTACTATGCCCTCGAGCAGGACGAGGGCCAGCCGCCATGGGATCGGTTCAAGGAACTGTGTCGCCTTCGCTTCGGACCGCCAATTCGCGGCACCCGCCTGGCGGAGCTGGGCCGGCTGCCCTTCCACTCCACAGTGGAGGAGTTCACGGGTCGTTTTCAGGCGGTCCTTGCTCACGGACGTGGAGAGGCACGACCCCGGCAACCTCCAGACGGCCATGTACCTGGTGCGCATGTTCGAGCGCAAGGCCGCGGCCTTCGCCGCACCTGCACAGCGTGGCACCCACCCTCCCCAGTAGCCGTCTCCTTCGGCTCGCCCCGCTGCTGGGGGAGGCACTGCGACCGGTGCACCCTCTCCTACGACGCCGACACCGACCGGACCCGCTACACCCGCCCGCACCTTCCGTCGCTTGACACCGGCGGAGATGCAGGAACGCCGTCGTCAGGTCCTCTGCTACAACTGCGACGAGCAGTACGTGTGTGGGCACATGTGCCCCCGCCTGTTCTTCCTGGAGGTGGACGACTTCCACGACGACGACGCGGAGGCCACAGACGTGGAGGCCGCAGACCCGAGGAGCCCGCCGCCGCAATGGACGCTCACGCTCACACCCTTGTCGTTTCTGTACACGCACTTGCAGGAATCAGGACGTACCACAGCATGCTCCTGCCTGTGACGATCAAGGGCGAGCGCCTCCTCGCCCTCCTGGACACCTCGCTCCACCCACACCTTCCTCCGGGCGCGGCCATGCGGCGCCTTGGTCTCACTCCTCAGGGGGGTGACCAGTTTTGCATCACGGTGGCCAACGGCGAGCGCGTGCCGTGTGAGGGGATCGCCCGAGATGTGCCCGTCGACATCAGCGGGGCGCTCTTCTCCATCACCTGCGTTGGGCTCGCGCTCGGCTGCTTTGACTTCATCCTCGGCGTCGACTTCCTCGGCACGCTAGGGCCCCTCACCTGGGACATCGAGGGGCTCACCGTGTCCTTCATGCACAAGGGATGCCACATCGCGTGGCAGTGTGTGGGCGCCCCGGGTGCGCCCTCAGAGCAGTGGTCATTGGCCACGGTCGCTTCGGACCCACACCACCCGCTGCTGGACGAGCTCCTACTTCAGCACGACACCGTCTTCGACACACCGCGTGGCCTTCCACCAGCCCGCCCCTACGACCACCGCATACACCTGCTGCCCGGGACCGCGCCGGTGGCAGTGCGGCCGTACCGGTACCCTCAGTTGTAGAAGGATGAGCTCGAGCGGCAGTGCGCCACCATGCTAGAGCAGGGCATCATCCGCCCTAGTACTTCGCCGTTCTCGGCGCCCGTGCTCCTCGTCAAGAAGGCGGATGGGTCGTGGCGCTTCTGCATCGACTACCGCGCGCTCAACGACCGGACGTCCAAGGACAAATTCCCGATCCCGGTGGTTGACGAGCTCCTCGACGAGCTCCACGGGGCCAAGTACATCACCAAGCTTGACCTCCGCTCGGGGTACCACCGGGTGCGCATGCACCCACCACGGCCACTTCGAGTTCCCCGGTGATATCGTTTGGGCTCTCCAACGCCCCTATGACATTTCAGGCACTGATGAACAACGTGCTCCGCCCTTTCCTCCGCAGGTTCGTGCTGGTTTTCTTCGATGACATTTTGATCTACAGCACGTCGTGGTCCGAACACCTGCAGCATGTCGGCCTTGTCTTGACCGCCCTACGAGCCCACGGTCTCTTTTTGAAGAGGTCAAAGTGCTCCTTCAGGGCTCTCTCCGTCGCCTACCTCGGCCACGTCATCTCCGCCGACGGGGTTGCCATGGATAGGACAAGGTGGCCGCTGTCGCCTCGTGGCCGCTGCCGCGCTCTCCACGCGTGGTGCGTGGTTTCCTGGGCCTCGCCGGCTACTACAGGAAGTTCATCCGCGACTTCGGCTCCATCGCGGCCCCCCTCACACGTCTCCTGCGGAAGGAGGCGTTCGTCTGGACAGCGGAGGCGGACGAGGCCTTCGCTGCCCTCAAGCAGGCACTATCGTCGGTGCCGGTTCTACGATGCGGACTTCGAGCGCCGGTTCGTGGTCGATGCGGACGCTCGGCACCGGGTTCGGCGCCGTCCTACACCAAGGCGGGGACCCCGGCCTTCTTCATCAACCCGCCGCCCGCCATGTGAAGGCGGCGGCCTACGAGCGCGAGCTCATCGGGCTGGTTCAAGCGGTCCGACTGGCGCCCGTACTTGTGGGGGCGCCGGTTCCTTGTCCGCACTGACCACTATAGCCTGAAGTTCCTCCTGGACCAGAGGCTGTCCACCGTGCCCCAGCACCAGTGGCTCAGCAAGCTATTCGGGTTCGACTTCACCGTCGAGTACCGCCCTGGGCAGCTCAACTCGGCGGCCGACGCGCTGTCCCGCCGTGATGAGGAGACCACGGCGCTCTGTGCCCTCTCCGAGCCATCCTTCGACCTCTACGCCGACATTCGCCACACCACCGCTGCCGACCCGGTCGTGTGCGACCTGTTGCAGCAGCTGGAGGCTGCTACTCTGGGCAAGCCGTGGGCAGCCGACGACGGTTTCCTTCTCCACGGCAAGCGCATCTACGTGCCTGCCACCGACGACTTGCGCCACCAGGTGGTGGCCTTGGCTCACTCGGCGGGGCACGAGGGGGTCCAGAAAACCCTTGTGCGCCTCCGCACAGACTTCTACATCCCCGGAGACCGCCACTGGTGCACGACTTCGTTCGCTCTTGCGACGTGTGCCAGTGGAACAAGACGCCGATGACACAGCCAGCCGGCCTACTTCAACCTTGGACATTCCGTCGCAAGTGTGGGCGGATATCTCCATGGACTTCATCGAGGGGCTTCCGAAGGTGCACGGCAAGTCTGTGGTCCTGACGGTGGTGGACCGCTTCTCGAAGTACGCCCACTTCATCGCGCTCAGCCACCCCTACACCGCCGCCTCCGTCGCCCGTGCCTTCTTCGACGGCATCGTGCGTCGGCATGGCTTCCCCAGCTCCA
This sequence comes from Themeda triandra, assembly GCA_018135685.1. Lineage (NCBI taxonomy): Eukaryota > Viridiplantae > Streptophyta > Magnoliopsida > Poales > Poaceae > Themeda > Themeda triandra. The sequence continues at coordinate 14,737 of JAENPR010001150.1, read as the reverse complement.
TCGTCAGCGATCGCGACCCTGTCTTCACCAGCACTCTCTGGCGCGACCTCTTTAAATGTGCAGGTGTCAAGCAGCGGCTCAGTACGGCCTTCCACCCTCAGACGGATGGCCAGTCCAAGGTCATCAACAAGATCATCGCAATGTACTTGCGCTGTGCGACAGGTGATCGGCCTCGTTCATGGGACGACTGGCTCTCCTGGGCGGAGTATTGCTACAACACCTCATGCCACACGGCGCTCCGGGCATCGCCGTTCGAGATTGTGTATGGCCGACCCCCGCCACCCCTCCTGCCACACCACGCCGGGACGGCAGGCGGTGGACGCCATGCTGTGAGACCGTGACGCGTTCCTCGAGGAGGTTCGTGAGCGTCTCCTTCTGGCCCAGCAGTACGCCAAGCGCCACTACGATGAGCACCATCGCGAGGTGTAGTTCGACGTGGGCGCATGGGTGCTGCTCCGACTTCTCCACCGACCCACCCATGCACTCGCTTCGCCGTCCAAGGGCAAGCAGCGCCCACGCTACGCCGGGCCGTTCCAGATCGTCGAACGCATCGGGCCGGTGGCTTATCGTCTCCGACTACCCGTGGACGCGCGCCTACATGACGTCTTCCATGTGGGGTTGTTAAAGCCTTACAACCGCGCTGCTCGCCACCATCAAGACCGGCCGTGCGCCGCCACCGGTTCAGGACGGGCGACTCGCTGCCGGCCCCCCGCGCAGGTCATACGCGCCCAGCATCGTCGCGGCGCGTGGCGCATCCTCGTCAAGTGGCAAGGCCTTCCGGAGGACGACGCCACCTGGGAGCACCTGGACGACTTCAAGACTCTACCCGGATGTGCAGCTCGAGGACGAGCTGTTTGCCGAGGCGGGAAGAGATGTTATGGTGGGTCAACAGTACCAGCGAAGGACAAGGGCTAGTGGCTGAGCTATGCTCGACAAGCCCGGAGCCTTGCTAGTGGCTGAGAAAGATCGCCAAGATTAGTAGCAGCATGCAAGGCTGTTTGAATAATTCTATTAGTGCAAGGATGCATGTCTGTGCTTTGAATTAGCGTTTCCCTATTTTTTTGCAGCTTTGTTTGTGGAGTTAGCGTGGTCAGGACCTCCTTGTGAAATCAGTAGAAATACTGAACCACGGCTAATGAAAATGGCAGCCTGGGATTGAGACTTTCTGTCTCCCTTGGGCACCCAGCCCTGTCTCTGTCTAGTTCTCGCCATTCCCGTTCATAGCAGCCAGTCGCCGGCCACGGCGCCATCCCCTCGCCGCCGGCAGTTCAAGCCTCATCCTCCCATCTCTCACTTGTACGCCTTACGCAGCCTAGCACGCACCATCCCACGCAGCCTAGCACGTACCAACCTGGTATCCCGCTCCATGTCGATCCCTCCGGCCCTCCACCGCCGTTCCGCCTCCTCCACAACAAAGACCGTCCACCTCCTCCGTCCCGCCCCCCCGCCCGTCTACATCGGCCCCGGTGTCGACCTCCTCGCGATCCACCGCACAGACGTGCAAGGGGGGCCGCGCGCGGTCTTCACCCCGGAGCAGACGACGGCCGCCATCGTCGACCTCAGCCACGGCATGGATGAGCTGCGGCTGACGATGAACTCCGTGCTCCAGCTCTTCAACAACCCGCCGTCGCGACAACCGCTCCTGCCGTAGATCAACCCGTTGGGCGCGATCCAGCCCTCGGCGGCGGCCTCCTACACCTACGGGATGACCTACCAGGTAGCGCCCTCGACGTCACCGCCGCCACCGTCGTCGTCCGTCCTGATCCACCAGCTCCGCTTTCCACCATCGCCGTCCCAGATCCCGCCATGGGCGCTGAACTACTCCGAGCCGGTCTACACATCGGTGCCTCCTCGGTCGCATGTGCCCGAGCATGGCGCGCCGATGGTATCGGGTACCGTCTACAGCGGCACCAACGGCCTCCTCATCCCGGGCAGCAGCGTGGCGCCCTCGGCCCCATCCTACCCCGAGACCGGCTACGAGGGGGGCGCCCCTACAGTAGCGCAACACAGCGGGCCGCCCAAGTTCCACAGGATCGAGTTCACGACGTACGACGGCTCGGCGATCCGCTGAATTGGCTCACGCATTGTGAGCAATTCTTCCGGGCCAACTCACGCCGGCATCGCACGCACTGGATGGCGTCCTACCACCTCACGGCGACGCCTGGACATGGTACTATGCCCTCGAGCGGGACGAGGGCCGGCCGCCATGGGATCGGTTCAAGGAACCCGTGTTGCCTTCGCTTTTTTCTTCTATTTGTGGGTTCACTTGAGGAGACTCCCAATATTATACCATTGAAACTGTACCAGGTTTCTGACGACCCAGCATTGTGCCGTTTCACTTGAGGAGACTCCCAATATTATAGCATGAGATGTGAATGACACAGAGTTGAGAGATTACATGAATCAACAGGTATGAGGTGCTGCCAGAAAAACAAGGACCAGCCTGCTTGTACATACAGGAACTAGCTACATATACAACCATGTGCTGGATGCTTTTCTTTACTATACAGCTGTGATGGATGCATGGACAAGTAAGGAATGATGCTGCACTATCTTTCGAGAAAGCTGGACATGCATGCCATCTTGTGATGCGATGATGCAGACCACAAGCAAAGGAACAGAGGAGGACACTGCTTTGGTCCTCACCAGTCATCAGGGTATAAAGGAAAGGTAAAGAAACCTGTGGTATTGTGTTGGAGAGGCGATGCCCTGTCTGCTGGCGATTTGACGAGGACGGCGGCCATTGTTTTCTGAAATGTAAATCTGTGCGAGCTTGCTGGAGACAACTGCAGATGGAATCCTATGTGCTGGATCCCCTGGAGGCGCAATCGGCAGGTGAACTGATTTAGAAGCTACTGTTGTGTTATGAACAAGCAGCGACTTCCAGGGTTCAATTCTGGAGCTGGAGGCGCGGAGCTGGAATGGCGTGATGCTGTGGCCGTGGGCGGCGCGTCGCTTGGTCGAGCGGCGCGGCGCGGCGGCGCTAGGGCTGGGGTTGGGCGCTGGCGGCGGCGGCGGTGGCGTGAGGTCGGCGGTGGCGTGAGGTCGGCGTCGGCTGGAAGAGTGTCGGACGAGAGTTTTTGCTTTTCTACACGGTGCTGGCCGAGAAATTGGGACCAAATGTAAATGGCCCACTGGGCCTTCATCACGAACACCAAAGTTGAAATGTAACATGACAGGGAAACGAAACGTCAGCTCTCGAGTTGAGACTTCAGTTACTCATTCAGTATGAAACATGTACTCTAGAGTTCAGAACTTAACATTTGATCGGAGTCAGTGCTATACTTTCACATGGACGATTCCCCTTCCTAACATGTTCAGCCATCAACTCACAAGCAATAGTCACATTTGAATCAGTCCATTCCATTTGATCACCCCGAACATACGTTACAATCTACCAAGACAAGATTTCTACTTTCTAAATATATGCAAGGATCGAACAATCAACGGTCAATAATAGCAATGAACACACAAGCAAATCAATACCTCTTCCTTCTTCTTTGCCGGTGATGCACGCTTTCTTCGAGAGCTCACCGTGGCACTTGACCAAGCTCGCAAGAAGGTGCCTTAGCCTTGACCACCATCGCATGGTCCTAGGACGACGGCACCGAGGGCGCACCATAGGAGCCCAAAGGTGTGGGCGTGCCGTAGGGGGTCGAAGGTGAGGGCGCGCTGTATGATGCCGGACTTGTGGGCATGTCGTATGGGCCGATTTCAGGGGGCTCGCCGAAGGGGGGGCGTAGCCAGTGGCGGGCCCAGGATTTGGGACATGGGTATTCAAAATAGGAAGGAAAAATTGGCAATCCATAACTAGTATTTGGCATATATAATAGTGTAAATGCCACATGTAGTTGGTTAATTGAGCAAATATACAACACGTAATTGACCATGATAAATTAATTTTATATATTCATAGAAAACATTTAAATCTGTGGCACCACCTTTTTTTCTCGTCGTGTTTGAGGGCTTCCTAATTTACAAGTGATTAATACATTGCAAATTTGCAGTCCACAACATATTGAATGAGATTATGGGAAGCGAGAATTCTAACTTACAAATTAACTTTCATGCCACGTGGAGCTATGAATTCTTTGCTTCAAGCCACCTACTGCACTAGGGTTTCGTGTTGAGGAAACTAGGAGGATTCCCCGGGCGTTACCGCAGGTATGAGGAGGATTATAAATGGGTTACAATGTTAACCACTAAGGATTAGGAGATGAATCCCTTGCATGTTGCCGGGGATTTGTATCGAAATGGAGAAGGTGAAGTGCAAAGGAGTATACATAATATTTTTTACTTGACATAGTAGTATTAAGACGGTAAAGAATGTTTAGTAGTATGCATAGAAAAAGAAAACTAACGCCATCATAACTCAAAAGTCAAATGGAAAATAAAACATATTAATCATGACAAAATGCATCTCTCTTGCTTTATGCTCAATAGTTGATCGAGCGCTATGTAGACATCTAATAAGCAAAAGTATTAAGACATTGAAAATGAATTTGTGTGTGAATACTGCTCTAGGCAGCCATCCTATTTTCTTTCCTGCTGTCGGATGGCGTTCAATGCGACTTCCTCCTATGCGTGGTGGAGGTGACCATATAGGCGAGCGTGACGCGGCCATGGCGGACGGGCTTGGACTGGACGACATCGTAAGCCTCTGATGGGGTGCTGCCATGATATGATACTGGTGCAGGCGCCTCCGACGCATGAAGGTGGAGCATGGGAGACGCGCGATAGAGCAGCAGTCGTGGACGACAGTGCTCGTTGCATCATGCAGCATGGACGGAGCAGGACTGCTGGAGCCGAGTTGCGATGGAATTGCAGTCATGGAAGGCGGTCCTCGAGCAGCTGCACGGAAGAAGATGGCACGGGCCAGGCGAGGACGGAGATAGAGACTGGTTGAGGTCGAGTTGCGATGGAATTGCAGTCATGGAAGAAGGCGGTCCTCGAGCGGCTCCACGGAAGAAGATGGCACGGGCCGGGCGGGGACGGAGATAGAGCCTGGTTGGAGGTCTCGAGGATGTCCACGTACGGCATCGTAGCCCATACGCGGGGGCTTGGTACTCGACAATGAAGATTTGGATGGGCTGAGAGGAAAAGGAGATGGAGCAAATGAAGCTGGGCGCCATGACTCCGCCGTGCATGTTCTGTCTTATAAAGACACGGAGGTCGGAGTCGGCGGGCGCACGGTGGTGCATGCGTTGCGGTGAATTGCAAGGGTCGTGGAAATGAAGAGATGGGAGGGCAGCAACCATTGATAGAGTAGTAAAAGCATTGAGTTGGTGGAAGACCGAGCGTTGTTGGCGGGTTTGTTGTGGAGAACGTAGTAGGGTAGGATGCGGGCGTTCGGCAATCGAAAGGACTTCCATTCGGCGTTAAAGGTGGGATTGCTTTGGGCGGTCAGTAACTGAAAAAAAAACGGAAAATGCTGATGTGGCGCAAGGAGAGATGAGATAATTACCTTAGTGGGGTTTGTTTATATAGAAGGTATAGATGAGAGACGATAAGAGAGAAGAAAGGGGTCTTGAGCACTGCACTTGTACCTGCTCGCTACATGTTGGGGGAGGAAATTGGGCCATCATCTCGCTGGGTCTTATTGGGTCACATCGGGTTGGGGGAGAGAGAAGAAAAAGAATACATGTTTCGGTTTGAGTCGGTAGTCTTCTAGGCTTTAATTTTTCTTTTTCTATACACACACATGTGCATATATTACATATACAAAAAAAATGGCAAAACTTTTGGGAATTCAACTGAATAACTTTGAATACATATAGGCCCGCCACTGGGCGTAGCCAGGGGCGTGACGTAGGTGGCCGACGGTACCCCTGCAAGAGGAGGACGAGGGAGCCCGACCCTGGGTGCCGATGAAGGACGGCCAGAGTTGGGGAAGATGTGCTGCCTAAACACGACCTCGTCATGGAATATGGCCATCGTCTAGGCCCTCCGAGCCATCCGCGGCGCTGGTGCCTTGGGAGAGGAGCAAGATGGGGTAGGGCAGAAGTGCGGCGGCGGAGAGAGACGGATGGGCGGCAGCAGAGAAGATGAGTGTGTTGTGTACGTACGGGAGTCGAAAGGATTGGTAGATGGGACAGTGATTAATGAGTGAAAGGTGGGTATTTACCTTAGAACTCCACGTGGAAGAACAAAACTCCACAAACTGGAGTACCTCTTGAGGTACTCTAGGAAAAACGTAGAGTTGACCTCTAGCTCTACCTTTTTGAGGAGCGAGTATTTGGAAGTGGACGTGTTTGGCACTACGGAGTTGGAGCGGAGCGGAAAAAAACGGGACAGAGCGGAGTACCAAACGCCCCCTAAAACACATACTCCAGATTTCGAACTCCACATTTGATCGAGTCGGTGCTATACTTTCACGGGTGAGATCCCGTTCTATAGCTAGGTTCTGGGCACGTCGTCCCATCCTTGAACCAAACGTCTCAAAGAGATATGCCCACTATAAACCAGAATTTTTGTGACTAACATGTGGGTGGGATACTAGAAACAAAGTCAATGTATGGTAGAGACAATTGACTATTGAATGAAGTCGCAGTGTGCCATTGAGTCCATAGTATATAATATTGTGGAGTCGTCAATGGAGAAACACCCACAACCAAAATTTTCAATTTCTCGTAGTGAGGTGGGTTTCTCTAATGTTTTGAATATTTTTTCTACTAAATGTCTCCTAATGAAATTACCATGTATTATGACTAATATGGTAGTGTTCTATTTTACTATTTAAAAACACTAGGAGAATTTCACCGTTTGGTTGTGACAATTCAGCCGCAATATAGGCTAACGAGAACGACGACGACCATCGAGGAGAAGGAGATGTCGAAGATAAATATGGATGGTGCGTTCGAAAGAAGCAAGGGTCGGAGCTTGGGGTTTTATAATTAGGGATCACACTGGGATGCAATTGTTAGAGCATCTCCAAGGGCCGAGAAATGAGTTTTGCATTTGAGGTTATTTGCAAAGTCTCAAAATAGAATGCAAAGCCTAAAAAGATGCCATCTCCAACGGCCTTTGCAAAATTGGCTCGCATTACTAAAAATAGAAGTCGGGCGCGAAAGAGGGAGGGAGAATTCGGGCGCGAGAGGAGAGGATGGCGTTTGGAGAGTCGAGCTCGCTCTCCATATATGCAAAACCCAACCGCAGAATTGCAAAACTTGCACAAATGCAAAAGTCATTTGGAGAACCGTTGGAGCCCTCTTTTTGAGGTTTTTTGCAAATTATCAAATGCAAAACTGATTTGGAGAGGCCCTTGGAGATGCTCACGCCATGTACATGGTGTCTTAACGGTAGAAGCACGGGCTTGAATATGCGGAAGCTCGTGGTGTGTCCAGAATCGATATTCGAAGTAATAGACTCAAGACTTGTGAAGAGCGGGCTCGACTCTAATGCTTCGAGTTCGACCAAGCACCGTGCGACATGATATGATACACTTGAACTTTTGTTTGATATACACCGACATGAACTCGTCTGCACATAGCTTGCTAGTTTGGGTTTAGCACGAGAACCGGGACAGTTCCAGGTGTGGAATGGTTTTCCTGCTCATGTATTAAGTAACATGACTCGATTTAGCTATGGTCTCGTTTTGCAATACAAGGCCTTTTTTTTTACAACAATACAAGGCCTTAGATCTGTCTTTGAGATCAAAATAGTTTTAGCCGCTAAAAGCAATACATATGAAATTACCATAATAATGCACGGGGAGGGGCTCCTACTAAACTTTAGTAGCTTTTAGTAAGCCCAAAGCTACTAGAGGACTAATGATATTTTAGGAGCTCTTAGAAGAGGTGTTTGGCTATTAAATAGAACTAAATTTAGTAAAGTTATAGGTCTATTTCAACATTCGGCCTCCTCCTCTTTGGTCGATAAGAACCGAAGTCATAGGAAGACAGCAATAGCACGAGGGTCAAGAACGAAGATGGCCATCCTGACACGTGACATCTAGACGACAAACTCTATATCTCTGTGTTTCATTTTTGTTTTCGGTAATGCAGGGACTAGGGTCTAGGGCGAGACATGGCAGAATAAAATATCGGACGATTACCTACCCATGATGGTCTCGTGCGCTCCGCCAGTCCATTCTTATCCCTTCCCTTCTTTCTTTTCTGCTGCGGACAACACAGAGACGGCTCCTCATCGCGCGCGCCGCTTGTCCTCGGTCGCACACCGCTCGCTCGCAACGGTCGCGCGCCGCCTACTCCATCCCATCGCCGGAGGCTACCGGTGGTGGTGGTGACCGTGCACGCCGCCCGCTCTCTCCGTCATGCGGCGCCGGTGGTGCTCATATCGCGCGCCTCGCCGTATGAGCCATGTCCGGCACCGGTGCTGGTTGGGCTGGTTGGTGGCACCGCTCGCACGCACCACCGGGGCTAGACGGCTGGCAAGGTAGCTGGGTGTTGACGGTCGTTAAGTATCAATTTCGTACCGTCAACGCAAGAAGAGAAAGGACTAATTTGAGTTCACCGTTAGATATAGGGGTTATACCGATTGCATTCCACGAGTTTTGGTGATTGTCTATTTCTCGCAGGGGGTTATCGAAAAGAGAACCAAAGGAGGCCCACATGTCATGATTACATAGAGATAAAGACCGAATGGGTGAAATTGTATACTCTAGAAGACTCCGGAAGGCGACACTCGAAACTCCGGGGCCCACCTCGGCATTGGCCGAGTCGGCCGCCCAAGGGGAGTCGGCCGACTCCCACCTCAACCAATCACGTTGAGTCTCGCGGATCCCGCTCTCCACCGCCTTTGAGGATGAATAATTATCGTCCATTTAGGTCGGTTTGATCCGAGGCCGTGGTGCATCCTAGGGGCTATATATTCGGAGCCCCCGGCCCCGGGTGAAACCCTAATTCATTCAAGAGTTCATTCTCTCATCCGAAGAATTCGGAGAAGCCGAGCCACCATCTCAATTAGAGCTCTATAGTTTAGTAGCATAGCTACATAGGAATAGATCTAGAGGGAATCAAGCCTAGCTTAGAGTCCGGATCTGCTCGGAGTTCTTGGTAATTCCCCTCTACATTCTTGTAATATTCATCATTGTTCCCGATACTATGAGTAGTACTTTATTCTATTCTATTATATCGTACTTGACTTTGCTCTATTTGATTATGTTCTCAATTATATTGTTCTTAGTTTACTTTGATTATATGTTTAGCATAGTTGGACTAGAATTATGTTTATGCATAGGATCGTATAGCGCTTGCTTATTAGATCGATGGGTGAGTGGTAAATATTGTGTAGGCGTGGTGCCTAGGTAGTATTTATCGCGATTGCACCCTATATTCCGGATCGTGAGGTAGATAGCGGGAGTGACAGCGGTCCGTTGAGTCCTTTGTAGCCCTTCTCCCGAGTATAGGTCTAGCAGAACAACCCTATTACATTGAAGTCATTGCTATGTCTCTAGTCTTCTCTAGTAATATCACTATGCATAGATGTAACCTTTTCCCGCCATGATTGCTAGATGTTCTTGCACTAATCATTGTATGCTTTGACTTTATAGTTAGAATAACATAGATTATACCCTAGATCATCCTAGTCCATGCTAGTGTTATAAGCCTAGAGTGCTAAGTTGAGATGGTTATTACTATTATTTTTTGTGGCTAAATGCTCTCATTTTTCTTATGTCAATTATCATTCATTCCTATATTTTATGTGACACTTACCCCGTATGAGATGATCGATACAGACAAGGTTAAGCTCTCCATTATCGCATGTGCATTGCTCATCACTCATTATCCAAGGTGCATTCCCTTCCTGTGGGTAAAATTATAAATAACGATACCTGGATTACTCCTGGTTAAAATGCTACGATGATATATTCTCAGTGCGCTATGGAACCCTCCTTATTTCAGTTGCACTTAATAGACATCAACAAGCATTTTTGGTGCCGTTGCAGAAGGTTGAAAGCCAATGGATAATGAGCAGCATTGCACTAAATAATGAGATTGAGCACTGTCACCATTCTCTACTTTACAAATTTTACCCTTGTCTTTCGTCTATTTTATATCTTATGCGGGGTAATGTATGAAAAGACAATTCTACGATAATTATATTGACGATCCGAAGCTTTATTCAGGAAGGCCGTATGTTGAAGAAGACCACTCAACCATCATCATCAACTCAACTTGGAAGTTTGTCGGAAGTAGAAAGTCGACCTTTCATTCGAGACTTGACACCAGCGTTTGAAGCCATGGCGAACAAGTCACTCCGCGAGTTCTCAGCTCCAACTACGGACTACATTCGTACTGGACCAGTGCGGACATCGAAGGAGCTTTTGAGCTCAAGCTGCCGATCAACATGGTGCAAGCAAGCCCGGTTACGTGGGAAGGCCCATGAAGATGCTAGTGCTCATCTCCAACCCTTCACGGAGATTTGTAGCACATTCACTATCAAGGATGTCCCCCGAGAGATGCTATACTACTTCGCCTCTTCCCATTCTCACTCTTGGGGAGAGCGAAGCAGTGGTTCTATGCCAATAAGGAGAAGAATACTACGTGGGCACCGTGTTCCACCATTTCTTCTAAGGATTCTTTCCCATGGGCAAAGACAAATGCTCTTCGAGGAAGATATCAAGCACAGAACATCATGATGAGGCTGTCCCAGAAGCTTGGGAGCGCTTTTTAAGATTACATCCGAATGTCCTCATCATGGCATGGAGAATTGGCTGCTTATGCAGACATTCTACCATGGCTCAAAGAACAAAGACACGTGAAACGATGGATGCTGCTACTGGTGGTGCATTCTTATCACTCACTATTCCTCGAGCCACGGCTCTTGTGGAGAAAGATGGCATCCAACCAAGGTTGGAGTGAAGAAAGAACTCGAGACCCGCAAGAGGGTGGAGGAATGCACGGTGAAGGAGGTAGACATGCGCACACACAAAATGGACCTGCTAATAAAGAGGCTCGATGAGAGAGCCACAGAGAAGAAAGAAGTCATGCATATACATGATGCTGCGCATGACATGCGAAGAGTGTGGAGAGGCCCAGGCACCACAGTGCTAACCGCCCGCAGTCAAGGAGGATGAACTACCTCAACAACAACAACAACAACAATTACTATCGTCCTCGTAGGAATCAAGGTTGGAATCAGCAACAGAGGCCTAACTACTCGGAGCAATTATTAGGGCAACTATCAAGGTAACAACTCCTCCTACAATAATTACAACTTGATCGCCTTTGAGAGAGTTAGTGTCAATCAAGGCAAGTTGATGGACAACCTGTCCAAGAAGCTGACATCAAATGACAAGGTCCTAGAGACACTCGGCAACGTAATGGATGGCTTTTCCAATGCCATCAAGAGTCACCGGCTTCAACAAAATACTTGAGTCGCAGTACAACAGCTTGTCAACCTTGCTCCCTCCGCCGGCCAAGGTAACCGGGTGACAACCAAGAGCTTCCGAAACTGCAAATCTTGTTGATATATTCAATGTAGAAGATGCCTCGGAGTGATCCATTGAAAGGTCATGGATTGATGCAACTCTGCCAATCAAGAAGGGTGATCCAGGAGACCAAGCCATTCCGATCTCCATTGGAAGTACCAACTTCAATGAGGCAATCCGTGATTTCGGTGCAAGCATCAACATCATGCCAAGAGTGATATATGAGAAGCTATTCGTATGCTCCTCTAGCATACACAACTATGCTTGTAGCTTGCAAAGATCAATCACTTCGTGTTCCTGGGAGTACTAGAAGATATATGTGTGTACGAGTAGGCAACCCGTATGTCCCCGCAGACTTCGTGGTAGTGGATACAGCAAGATGAAAGGTCCCCATCATCTGGGACGACCATTCTTGAACACCGCTGGAGCTATCATGTATGCCAACACCGCCAAGATCATCTTCAACATCAAGGGCAAGAGAGAAACCTTCTTCTTCAAGAACGAGTCTTAGCCTCAGCACACCCTCATCACGAACAAGAAGAAGAAGAATCCAGCTAAGAAGAGCAAGAACAAAGATAAGAAGACCAAGAAGACGGAGACGGTGAGGATGGTCACCGCAGTCCACAAGGAGCATGACCACTTACTCAAGTCCCCACGTCGATCAAGAAGGATGACCCAGTGTCCCAACCATTCAATGCTCCATCAACGAAGCTCTTTCAATAAAGCATGCGTGACACCGGATCGGGCGTCAACATTATGGCCAAGGTAACCTATGAGTATCTATATGGCACTATGCCTTTGGAGCCCACCTATGCACAAAACGGATGGCGTATCGGACATTCCGCTTCGTCGAAGGAGAAGTGAAGGATGTCCTCATCCGGATAGATGACCATTATCCCCACAGACTTCCTAGTCATCGATATGGGAGATGACTACGATCCTCCAATCATCCTAGGAAGACCATTCCCGAACACCAGAGCTATCATCTATATTGGGAGAGAGATTCATTTCCACTTTCACCAAGAAGGTACGCCGCTACTTCAACAATAATTATATAATCACCGAGGAGCCCAAGAAGAACAGAAGGAGGAGGAAGGCACGTACCGTCGCGAACAAGAAGAACATCACTGCGTATGGATGGGCCGACTATGAGGGGAGAAGTGTCAAGATATGAAGACCGGTACCTTAAGAGAAGAACATTGTAGAAGAAGAAGAGGTGCTACCAACGAGAAGAGAAAACAAGTGATCCAAGAAGCTTCCTCAAGGTCACCCTCTCCAACAAAGAAGGTGTGGAAGGTAAAAGCAAAATCGAATCAATTCCTACACACGAGGCGACATCATCGAGGCGCCACCTGCGCCCTTGAAAAATGAGCGAACATGACAAGTCCCGTTCGGAGGACTTAAAACCACCGAACGCCGCGCCAAGAGGTAACTTGGTATTTATCAGCAATTCACTTTTCAGCATTGTAATTTTACCTTAGCATATTTATTTTCCTACTTGCATCTTAGTTGCATTTTACTCTATTATCTTCGCATTAGAAAAGAAAATAAAGATATTTGCATTTGCATCCAGAAAAACTTTAAGCCCCATGTGGATAATCATTCACCGTGGTGGCACAAAAATAATTTCTAAAGATATTTATCTTTCCCCGTCTCGCATTCCTTAAATAATAAAAAGATAAAAATATTTCTTGTGATCCTGTTAGAATGAGTTTTAAGTTAGAAAGTTCTAGACAACCAAGGCCTAGAGGTTTTATCACTAACGCTTAATCAGTTCCACAAGCTTTGTTGTCTATTTGAGCTTACGTAACATCAAGGATCATGAAGAGCTAACTGTGCAGGACATCCATCCCCGTCGGAGTGCTGCCCGCGACACTTGAACGCCGTCTCCAACAAACAACTATCACGACACTCCCGGAGGACTAGAACGTCTTCATTGCCTCTGTCGGAACATCGCAGACTATGTCAACATCCAGCTTGGGGGAGGGCATCCCCGTGTACCAAGCTAAGTGTTTCCAACTTATCTATTTATGCCTTATTAAAGTATGCTTTGTTAAAACAACTAAAAAAGATGCATAACCATAGAAACCCGAAAGATTTCCTTATTTATCTTTTCTACTTTTGGAGAGCTCTTGCAATCTGTCTTTAAAGTGATCCCTAGAATAAACTCTATATGGAGATGATGAATAGTTGCTCCGCTAGTTCTTTTCAAGTACCTAGTTTTCAACTTTGCACTCTCCCAAGTTTTGGACACAATTGTTTAGATTTGAGATTTGCTCCGAACCCGAAACTTGTGGGTAGCAAACACTTGATCTAAGTCTAGGTGGTTGACGGGTATGATATGGGAAGGTTTTGAGTCTTCATCCATCTTGTTCCTAGAGATACTAGAGTTCGGAGAATTTATCTTTGAAAATATTAAATTCCTGCATGATGAGTTCCTTTATGATGAGAGTTCAAATTCCTACCATAGCCATATTCATGCTTACTAGATTAGGAAAACCCATCTCGTTTATATAGATCATATTGTAGGCTTGAGTGTAGTCTTTATAGGCATTGAGTGTGGTTATCTTGTGGACCCATAAGGAATCGTCATGCGGTTAAAGTCAATACTATGTGCTCTCCATCCATTGATCTATGCTACTGTCTCCCATGCACCCATTTTATAAATACTACATTCATCCCGTGCCACTTCTGTCCCTAGAAGTACCACCCACATATAGATCCATCCACCCACATATGGTGCTATCTCTACCCCGGAGATACGCACTTATGCCGCCCTACCCCCGGAGTACGCATTCTCCACTTATTGTCCCGTCTACCTCCTGAGATACGCACCTATGCCGCTCTCCTACCCCGGGAGTACGCATCCATCCATCTATCCACATATACATCGCCATTCATTTTACATCATCCAGAGAAAGGTTCCACTCCTATCCGGGAGTGAACATCTAGAAATAATCATCGCCGTTCTATTTGCTTACATAAAAGCTCCAGTCATTATCATTTCAAGTTATACACTCCGGTTGCTAAAGTTTTGTTTCCCGAGGATTGGTTATTCTAAAAAAAGAGAGAGAAAAAAAGAAGAAAAAAAGGGAAAGAAAGAGTAGCCAAGTCCTTCCATTCAAGAAGTTTCAAGGTTTCCGAATAAAGGGAGTCATGTTATCCCCAAAGGAGCAAGTGTAGAAGTAGATGTTCACCGAGTTGAGTACCCTCATAATCAATCATTTTCTTATCATCATCATCCAATCGTCATCCTATCATCTTATCATCCATTCCACTCTCATTCACATGCACATATGACTCTATTATTATTTTAGTTCCTATTGGATCCATGTCTTTAACCGT